>JAJMHC010000165.1:22657-94405 GCA_030582855.1 Hemisphaericaspora lyxosophila
GTTTTTTTGATTCCCCCCCCCCCCCCGCATATTTCTAGATTGCCTTCATCACAAGTAGACTGTTTTTTTTTTCAACACTCTTTTCTTGATTGGCAGATCACACCACAACAGCACTCCTTAATATCCACCACCACCTCCTCACATGTCCAATCTAAGAGACAGGTTAGCTAGTCATGATGATGATGGTGATGATAATGATAATGATAGTGAAAATTCATTAATTGAAGCATTTGAAACCACCTTGACAATCAGACCTTCAACTACCGAATATGAAGATAATGACATCTCGATAGATCATACAGTATTGCCCAACAGTACAATCAACTACACTAGAGATCAAAGTATTGTAGATATAGATGAATTGGAAGAGAATGAGCAGATCCTGGAACAGATTCCTAAATTCAAAACTAGAAGAAGATATAGTTTATTACCCACCTATAATACCATTAAAACTATCGATGAAAATAATAGAACTACCACCACTACTTTTGAAAAGACCCCTAGTCCAAGATTAGACGAATACTACAACACTCAAAAACTTGATCCTAAATATGATTCAATCTTAACCCCTTCCGTATTAATCGATGAGTCATTAACTAAATATAGCAAAACTTTCAATGATTTCTTGCAATCAAATCAACACATCCAAAAGGAATCACCCCGTTTCCCCCATGATTCGGATAGAACCTTGGTTTTATTATCCCCTTATTCGTCCGAACATGCCTTTGGAAGAAAATGGGTGACAAAATCATACTTATCCACTATTTTCGAAAGACCACAAAGATTATTGGCCAGTTGTATCGGGGTGGCATCTGCAGTGACTATGTTTCCCTTTTATTACAAAGTGATGAATTCTACCAAAAAGGCATCTATATTCTCGTCCCATGTAAGAAAGATTCATGGACGTAATTGGCCAAAGAAATTGTTTGAATTATGTTTGGAATCTCATGAAAAATTAGAAAATGATCAATTGGAAGTTCCACAAGATTGGAACACGGGAGATATTTATCTCAATCCCAAGACTATCACTGCCATTGAAGGGGTTATCGGTACTATTGAAACTGCGGTTGATTGTTTATACCTGAAGAAAAAGAAACAAAAGAATGAGAATCATAATCTTGCCTTTGTGGTAATTAGACCTCCGGGACATCATAGTCATGCCTGCTTGCCAAGTGGATTTTGTCTTTTGAATAACGTGCAAATTGGAATTGAATATGCCTTTGAGAAGTATGGAATTACTCATTGTGCCATTTTGGATATTGATTTGCATCATGGTGATGGATCACAAGATATTTGTTGGGAAAGAGGGGGGTTTAATGGAGATTATGGACAACAAGAAGAAGATGAAATTGTTGATCCTAAATTAAACCCCAGAGACGAATACGGGAAAAGATTTGCTACTTATCCTAAAGTGGGATATTTTTCATTGCATGATATTAAATCATATCCTACAGAATTAGGATATGCCACCAAAGAGAATATTAGGAATGCATCTACTTGTATCATGGATCATGATTTAAATATTTGGAATGTTCATTTACAAGAATGGACAGATGAGGAAGAGTTTTATAAACATTATCAAACTAAATATGTTTCGATTTTAAATCGGGCAAATCAATTCCTTAATAATGCCAAAAAACAATATGATCATGAATATCAAGAATATCTTGTCCAATTGTCAAAGTATAATAAATATTTACTCAAACCTCATTTATACAATAATCAACCCCCAATCACCAAACCAGCATCGCCTCCACCTTTCAAGCCTTTAATTACAATTTCTGCCGGGTTTGACGCTTCTGAATATGAAAACCCCCAAATGCAAAGACATGGAATCAACGTCCCTACATCGTTCTATGCCACTTTCACGCAAGACGTGGTCAAGTTAGCCAAGATTCATACTAATGGAAAAGTAATATCATTCTTAGAAGGAGGATACTCCGACGGAGCACTCACCACCGGTATTTTCTCCCATTTGATTGGATTGAATAATGATGACGAATTCTTGTGGAATCATTCTTGGGGCTCCGACCAGGTGATGAAGGAATTAATTAAAGGTTGTAAGAAGACTTGGACCCCTTATAAGAAACCCAATAGTGACATTACCATTTGGGCAAACGAAGTGATTAAATTAGGTCGATCGATGATGCCAAATGCAATCTTACCTAATAATTATATCTATCAATATCAGACAAATCCTGTTGCTAGCAGTGGCAGCGGTGTTGGTGATGGAAAACCTGTGAATAAGATGATTAAGGAGATTATGGACTCTAATGGGAATCTTGCAGTTCCTGAAAGTCCAGTTAAAAAAGATCCCGGGGATGATAGAAAGGTTGTAAGACATACCAGATCCTATCATAAGAAGATTTCCAGAAAAGAGGAAGTAGAGGAAACTTATTAGAAGCTGGCATTATATATTTTTGTTTAGGTTTATATACACACACCCCCTATTAGAAGAACCAGCCAGTCAAACTATTGGTGAAATAGAAAGCTTTAATCTACCCGTAGGTTGTTTAAACAAGTATTCTGCAGTTTAAACTACAACTATGAAGTTTAAAGTTTTGCAGGCGAATTATTTAGCGATTTGAATCTGAGTCGCGTTCTTTGTGATACTTTCTCCAATTACACGAGGGGGAGGGCGACTCGGTAATTATTCCTCTGGTGGTGTAACAGGTGTGGTGACGTATCTATAGACGAACCAAACAGCCATAGTATCATCCCATACCCAGTTCATGTTTAGCCATCGCACCCTTTGTTGGATAAATCAAGTAAGCATGGATATGTATAAGCTGTATGTTTCAAAATAAGATAACGTACAGAAGGCTTTCACAGCCAACTATAAGCAGAAAATAAACTATGCAGACCATTTCTAAACAATAACCAAAAAAAAAAGAACCCATCTACTCTCTCTATTGTGCAAGTGTAATATCATTCCGTCGTCTTGTAACACAGATGTACTGCACTGCACTGTAGTGGTCAACAACTATTGTAACCAATAGAGTAAGAAACGGCACCCGCCCCTCCCCCCATACATTATTACCTGATTGGGTAATGCTATTA
Organism: Hemisphaericaspora lyxosophila; assembly: GCA_030582855.1. Taxonomy (NCBI): domain Eukaryota; kingdom Fungi; phylum Ascomycota; class Pichiomycetes; order Serinales; family Debaryomycetaceae; genus Hemisphaericaspora; species Hemisphaericaspora lyxosophila. The sequence goes on from JAJMHC010000165.1 coordinate 25,718, forward strand.
GCCACCTTAAGTGAGTGATCGCTAGCATAAAATTGATCTTTCACGACCTTTTCTCTCCCCCAAAAAAAAGAAAAAATTCACATTTTCGTCTTCGTATAATTCTTTTTAAATTAGTTTGAACAAACACCAACAATAGCAGCCAGCCAGTCAGTCAGTTTTAGTCTTCACCCTCCCGCCACACACACACCCACACACCTTGTTCTTGCTTATTGAGCTTTAGAGTGTGCTGAACAATTAACTACTATCGTGCGTGGCACACCATCACTCCCCTTACTTACACAATAAGACATTACAATTACCACTTGATAGGTATTATTCGCATTGCAGTTAATTTGACAACCAAATTTCTACACATTATTTCAACTAATCATTCATTGGTTAACTTAACAGCCACCCCAGGTTTTCCACCCTTTCAAACAGACATATAGTGCAGGTAAACATAATGCCTCCCACAAACAGAGGACTGACAAAGGATGAATACACCCCTTCAGACCCTAAGTTTGATCGTTCCAAACTTAGTGACATTCAATACATCGAACAACTTCTTTTTGAAAATAGAGAAATGAAAGCATTGATGGAAAGACAAAATAAAGCAATGGAACGATTGAGTGCAGAGTTGGATAGATTAAGAAACAGCAATGAATCGTCAAATGGACAATCATCACCGAAGTCGAGCTTACTACCTCCTATAACTACTTCAGAACCGAATAATCTTAGAGATAGATCAAGTAAATCGCCTACAAGTCAAAAATCAAATGGATCTCTAGTTTCAGATAATCAGCAATCATCTCCTCAGCACATACTCACCAACAGATCAAAGCAACGTTTACAATTTGAGGAACAGCCTTCACCAATAAAAGAAGATCAGATTGAGTCCCCTAGTGTACCTATGAGATCATTTAGAAGAAGAAGAAATTCAAACGAAAGTAATGACATTCTTTCTTCAAGGGGCGTTCTTGGAGAAAGTATTCCTAATTCCACCAGTGAGCTCAGTAATATTTCAAACAAAGAAGAGAACGAGATTGATACCAATTCATTCTTGTCGGGTTATGACGATCCGGTTGAACTATCAAAGGAAAGCTTTACCGCCCCAGCAGAAATAGTTCGACTTAAAGGTAGCCATGAATCCCCGCGTGTTATTAGATACAATGATAGTGTAGCAAGCTCAACTGAAGATACCACCCTTAAGTCAAACAATGGTACTGTGGACAGTACAACAAGTGCTTCGTCCGGCACCTCAAGATTATATTCTCAAGAAAAAGACTTGAGTAGAAGCTCAAGCAGCGTTGGATCAACCTATAAATCAACTAGAATTAAATTGCCGCCAAACCAATCCCAACAAAAGACAAATTTCGCCACCGATCCCACTATAGACTACGCACCACCAGGATTGAAGTCCCCTAATGTATATCTGCCAGGATCTTCCAATAAATTCGAGACACCACCAAACCAAACTGTATCTCACTTTCCACCTCGTAGTGATCCACCTCCTACGCCGGATTCATTTGGCAATAAATTCAGCATGAAGCTTAACGACATTCGAAACCCATTGATTAGCAACGAAGACGATGCTAAATCACGTATTTCATCACCTTTACAAGGTTCATTTGTTCATTCGCATGATTCGCCAGCACAATTGGCCCCACCATATCATACAGATTCGTTGAGTCCGTCCTTGAACACCCCTACCATGTCTTCAAATGCACGTAACGATCCCCTGACTCCAGGGTCTAGTTTCACGGTGTATCAAAATCAAAATATGGAAATGGATGAGTCTTCATTATTTATAAAACCAGACGACTTCCAAACCATTTACATTTCAGTCACAAGTACCATTCATGTTAATTCGGAACATCAAACCACTAAGAAATCAGATGATCCAAATATCACCTTGACGATCAATGATCGTGAGACAGATAAAGAAATGTGGAAAATTAGGAAAACTTATTCCCAAATGTGTTCATTTGATAATGAAATCAGACCAATAATTGAATATTTTGGATTACCTATCTTACCTGACAAATCAACGTTCGTGTCTACTACTCCTGCAAAGATTGAAAGTAGAAGGGCTAAATTGCAAAGTTATTTCAGTACCATTTTCAAAATGCCCCATATCCCTCGTATGGTTATATTTAAAATCTGTCAGTTTTTATCGTTAGATTTTGTCAATCCATTAGATGATTTCAAGAGTGGGGCAAGGAAGGAAGGGTTCTTAATTAGACGATATAAAGGACTAGGAAGTAGTTGGAAAATTAGGTGGTGTCAAGTTGATGGCCCATATTTAGAGATTTACGAAAATCCAGGTGGACCAATGTTGGAACAGGTTCCATTAAGCGGATCACAGATAGGGAGACAGACCGCTGATCCAGTAGCTGAAGATAAAGGTTATAGACATGCATTTTTAATTATGGAATCTCAAAAGTCATCAAAATTACAATCTACATTCCCTAAACGTTTCTTCTGTGCTGAAACTGATCAAGAAAGAGATGATTGGGTGAATGCCTTAATTGAGTTTAATGAAGTTAATGAAAATTCGGAAGAGACTTCCCCAAGACAATATTATGGCGGTGATCATTTAGAGACCCCGGGCACAAGATACGACACTATCAATGACGAGCTCGACTCTTCCAGAAAGAATTGGAACACTCCGGGATCTTATGTAACTATGAATGATCAAGCTTCAAGCTATACAACATTTTCGAACGAAGAAATCAGTGCTAAAGATCAAAAGAAACCTAAAAAGAGAAGTATTTTCCCCTGGAGTAGAAGTGCAGCCCCTGCCGTCAATGCAGAAAGCGTAGATGTTGATGTGTCTACATCTACCATACAAACAATTACCCCTGTACCTGTTCCAGATGAAACTTCGGTACAACATTATTTGAACCAATTGAATCTTGATGCCGATGTAGCCAAGACTGTCTTTGGTCGTGATATTGAAATCGCCTTTGAATTATCCCATCATTCCTTTATGGGTAAAGAAATTCCTAGTGTTTGTTTTAGATGTTTCGATTATTTAAACATCACAGGAGCAGTTTTTGAAGAAGGTATATTCAGGCTTAGTGGATCCGCATCAACCATTCGTCAATTGAAGGATCAATTCAACACTGCATATGATATTGATTTGTTTAATTGTTCATTAAAACCAGATATTAATACTGTTGCTGGTTTATTGAAGTCATATTTAAGAGAATTACCAACTCCAATATTGGGACTTGATGCATATAATCATTTGAATTCGGTTATTTTAAACAATTCATCAATGCCACTATCTGAAATCGCGATGATTTTCCGTGATTTCTTTAATGATCCAAATAATGTCGATAAGATCCATTTTGATATATGTTATGTGCTTTTCAAATTCCTTAGGCTGGTGATATCACAGAACCAAATCAATCGTATGAACTTGAGAAACGTTTGTATTGTGTTTGTGCCTACTTTGAATATCTCCTTGGAAGTATTGAGTATATTCTTGGTTGATTTTGAATGCATTTTCGAAAAGGGTAAACCTATACTGGATGATAGAAGAGAGGTTTTAGATGTTCATATTCCTACGTTTTAAGAAAAGTGGAGGGGGGGGATAGTATAAACTTGTCATTTTAGTGTGGGTTTTTTTTTCCATATTACGTTGTGTTATTAGTAGCTGTTTAATTACAAGATCATGTTCGATTTCTTTTTTTTCATTTAATTCAACGCTTATTCTAAACCATCTTGATTTCCAGATTCTTCATTGGGATTATTTATTTTCATGATAACCTCGTGTTTCTCCTTAGTGTATACATGTCTCTTCACGATAATGCGTCAAATTCAAACCATCTCTAACTATACCAGTCTAAGTTGGGTGCAAATAGAAAGTTCTAGAAAAGGGTGTTCTCAAATTATGTGACTTGGAATTAGTGACGTCATGGTCATTTCACATCACGCCAAAGACAAAATATTTTTTTTTAAAGTGAGTAAGAAAAAACAATACTTTGCCACACTCACCTCGGAAAAATGAATGATGAATGGGGGGGGGGAAGTTGCAGTCATTAAAGTTCCGAATGATGATGATATGACACGCGGTCACACAATGATATCATCCAAAAAATTGACTACTGATGATTACGAGTCAAGTTATTGAAATAATCTTACCGTTGAAGCTTGTGATATTCCATTGATGAAATGTTTGAACCAAACCAGTTCTGATCAAACTATAACAATTACATGTATGAAACGTCAATAAACTTCAAAATGTTTTTGTTTCAATAATAGCTTTCAAGCCTATCCTAAATCAAAGAAGGGGGGATTTCATATATATCTACAAGAAACTTAAAGGGTTGCTGGGAGGGGGGGGGGTGTGGTTCCAGAATCAGTAAATCCGAAACCCCCTGGGTTAAAGAGCCGTAGTGTTCACAAACCTAGCCAATAGCATCATATTTTTGAATACATTCGACGCATGCAAAAGATGATACTTGATGATCACTTGCGGAAAGCGCAAGGCTTGGTTTCCGTTTCCTGGGGAACCTCAAAAATGTTCTCAATGTATCCCCTGTTTGATCTTGTACGGAACAATTGAAGAGAGTCACCATATTTTTTTTGCATCATGCATAAAAAAATATATCTTATTATTTCCGGTAGTTGATGCAAGTGATCATCGACGTCACTTTAGCGACAATAAGAATAACTGATTACTTGATTGATGTCACACCAAGCACTGAAGAGGAGTCACTTTAAGTGTACAACTCAGCCACGTTCTTATCAATATATAAACCTCCCTCCTCTCGAGATCCTCTGTTTCCAACTTCAATTTTGTTTCTTATCCTCATCAACTATCAATCTTATTAATTGACTTTTAACAATCGCAACTTACATAACTTATTACATTTACTACAATATTTAACATGTTGGAAGACTCAAAACAAATCCCAAGAAACACCACTGCTGGTCTCGGTGCCTGGTTAGCTAAAAAGCTCAGAGAAAGAAAAGAAAAGAAAGAGCTTCATATGAAATATCCAGAATTAAAACAAGCTGAAAGAGAAAGAAAAGAAGGTATTGAATGCTGAATTCGTCAAACACCTTAGAACCTTTTTTTGCATATCTTATACATACGTCAAGTGTTTATATACATATAATCTTTAACCAATAAACACGCTAAACTAATTAGTTTACTATTGTAGAGTAGAATACGCTGCTTTTCTAGCAATCTTGTTCATTAACCATATACATCTAAACCAGATAATTAATAAACTTGAAATATAAATTCTTTAACTAAAGGTCAAACGATTTGTAGTTTTTATAAATAATAAATACTTTTTGAAACCCCCCCCCCCCTCACAACTTAGAACCGAAACTTTGCATCTTGTAGATTGAATTTTTTTTTAAAAAAAAAACACACATAAAAATAAATCACCATTCACTCTCTCCGGTGGCTTTCTGGAATACATAATCTTTTCCATCGATGTTAGCAACCCCTTCCTTTAAGTTAGATTTCCATTTATTCTTGATACGTTGGACTTTATCATAAAGACACAACATAATTTGCCCTTCTTGGTCTCCATCTTCATCATCAGATCTATCGCTTTCTAAATCATCATCCAAATCAGAATTAACATCGTCTGAATCATTGAACATATCACCGTCATCATCGTCGTCGTCGTCATCATCATCATCATCGTCCATGGCTCCATCCACTTGGTTGATAGATTTCTTGTTTTTTCTCTTTTGCTTGTTCTTCTTGCTTAAGGTATCGAAAAACTTGGGTGCCCTGCCTGTATATACACTAAATTCGAAAGTTCCATCAGCTTGATTAATATTAGGAAGTGTCAATCCAGTTCCATTGTCGTCTTCAGACTTTGTTATAATTGGCAATTCAATGCCCATGGCAGTATTTGTATTATACGATAATTCCACATCTGGTAATTCTAATCCAGATCCATTAGTATCTACTACTCCAACATCAACAATTCCGGGGGTAGTCTGTGATACTAATTCCGAAGTGCTATTTATATTGTCTACATTAAGGCTAGTCTCTTGTTGTTGCGGTTCTTCATCTTGTTGTTCTTCTTCGTCCCATGAAAACTTGGCAACTCCAGCCTGACTTAATTTCTCACACCAAATTCTTCTTAAATCTTGTAATGTAGATTCATCAATTCCACTATTTTCGAAATCTTGTCTTGAATCATTGATGACATCTTCAATGATGGTCTCATATAATTTACTTGTTTCTGTATTTGACATGATGCTTGTGGTTGTTGAATCGTTTGGCTTAATAACTCTATCAAATCTATAAATATTTGTACAATCTCTTCGTTGGTATTCTTCTGCTGCTGCTGCTGCTTCTTCTTTTCTTTGCTTCTGCTGCTGCTGCTTCTTTTCTTTGCTTTGCTTTGACTTTGCTTTGCTTAATAATTGGCCTTCTTCACAGGTATTCTTTTTTTTTCTTCTTCGTATATGTTTCAATCAACAAGCACAAAAAATGACAATTAGTACGAACCGCAGTGGTGGTGGTAGTGCTGGACCAACTGCTTAATGCTATCTTTTAATGTATTGAAGTCTCCCAAGGCTTGCTTGAAGGCTATGTCGGTGGCTAGCTCCCTTTAATTGTTGTCGTCCTTTTTTTCATCCCTCAATTTATACTCAGGGAAATTGTTACACAAAATCATTTTGTCGTGGTCGTGTGGTGACGAATTATCTCACTATCTATTTATCAAATCAATCTATATTAAGCAAGATGCCATATATATATATATACATATATCTATTTAGTTTAGTTTCTCGAGTTGATATGACCGCCAGAAGTACGCTTTGGGCTTAGGTGAGTAGACAGCTTTGCTTTAAGAATCTCCGACAATTGCTTCATTTGATCTTCAGAAGCTTTTAATTTCCTTCTCAAGATTTCCGCTTCTCGTTCCACCTCCCTTCTGGCTTTATTTATCCCTTCTCTTTCCTGTTCATAATATGCCTTGGCTTCATCTAATTTCTTACTATGTTTCTTGGAATATGCTTGGTGTAAATCATGGGAAATTTTTTGAATTTCGAGTTCGGCATCAGCATGGGAACATGCTAGTTTTTCATTTAGGGTTTCAATTTGGATTGCCGCTTGAGAATTCTCCTGTTTAAGTGATTCAATTTCTTCCCTGTAAGAAGCTAGCTTGGTGTTACTTTCGCTTTCCTGTCTCGCCAATGCTTCTAATAATTGATTCAATTTTAACACATCTTCAGAGATGGTTTCTTCTTTTTGTAAAATTACTTCATTGGTGTCGTTGATGGTGGTTTCAAGGCTGGCTTTTTCATCTCTCAACACGGAATTATCCCTTTGTGTTTCTTCAAGTTTTATATTCAACCGGTTGTTTTGTTGTTCAAATTGAGTTAACTCCGAGGATAGTTGATTGATCTTTTCTTCGTATGTTTCTGATTTTTGTTTTAATATTTCTTCTGCTCGTTGATTTGATTTGACAATTTGGTCTTCTAATTCAGAAACTCGGTTTTCGGCAAGACTTTCATATTCTTTTATCAATTTGGCATTTATGTCATTCTGAGAACGTAATTCTTCATTTGTAGAAGACAACACGTCATAATCTTTTTGTAATTGGTTATTTTCATCTTGCAATTCTTGATAGTGTTGTTTAAGATTATCATATTCAACTTTCAAGTCTTGATAGGAAGAATTTAATTTATTCGATTTGACATTCATATCTTCTGCGCTGTCCTTGAGTTGTTGTAATAATGATTTATTTTCTTGTTTCAACTGGTTTTTATCTTCAATTAATTGATCTATTTTCGTCCTATTCTCAGAATTCGACTGGGCTTCTTCTATTAAATCCTTTTTTAAATCGTGAATTTGGCCTTGTAACTCCTCAAGTTGAGTAGTTAATGAATCAACTTTGCGAGTAGCTTGTTGGAATTCCGCTTGTCTTTCATCTAATCTTCGTCTTAAACTATTGACTGCATTGTCTTTGATTTTGAAGTTTTTGGTTAATGAAGCTAATTCACGTTCATTATGTTTTAATTGAATGGAAAGGATTTCTTCATTATGAAGTAATCTATGTCTAGATTCTTGTAAATCACGTACTTCTTGTTGGTTAGAAGCAAGGGATTGTTCAACTTGTATAAGCTCTTGATTTAACCTCTGAATTTTTGCATCACGAGTAGTTATTTCTTCATTTAATTCATTGATTCTAATTTCATTTTTCTGTTTGATTTGATTGATATAATCCATAGAGAATACTGGTTTGGAATTTGGAGACATTAAGAAGTTTATTGTTGGTTCATTCTCAAGTCTGGAGATTGTTTCATTGACTTCTGCGTCGTCGTCGTCGTTGATGTTTTCATTGTTTTCATCTTCTGGTTCTTCAACCTCCTCAACCTTTTCGTGCTGACCACTTTTGACATCTTTGCTTCTAAAGGTATGCGTTTTCAAGGGACTGGTCACATCACTCAATTTGACATTTCCCGTCTTCTCGTCATCATCCTCGTCGTCGTCATCCATTATCAACACTTCGTTGATGCGGTTGGTCTGATTGGTAGTTGGGCTCTTTGCAATTGGTTCAGTGTATCTTTCAGGGGTGAAATAATTCAAACTACTAACTGCACCATTTATGATTTTTTGAAATTGGCTATTCTTATTATATATAGTATGAGGTTCGGTGTCTTCTTTTTCTTCCTGTTCCTGTTCCTGTTCATTGATTCCGATCTCAGATACTACTGATTCATGACCGATGTTTGTGTGTGATCGATTTAACGATTCAACGAAATCATCGATTACAATGTCATCATTATTTTCGGTGGTATTAGTGGTGGTGGTAGTAGTAGCGGCAGTGATGGATTCAACGTGGATATCGGATGATAATTTCGACATTTTCTTCGATGGAGGGGATAGTTGTTGTGGTGATGGTTCAACTGCTTGTATTGGACGTTTTAAAGGAGAAATAAGTTTATCAAACCGAATGGGACGTTTTATGGGAGAGCTAAACTCGTGATCGCTAGCAGGTGGTGACGACCCACCCTCACCATCATGAAAACGCATGGGGGAACTGGATACAGGAATGGTATTCTCTTTCTCGTGTTGTAAACTTGGAGTTGGGGGGGCAGGTGGGATCTTACGATCGAGATATTGTTTTGATCTACGAATACTATCCAAATTGAACCTCTCTTGACTAAACCTTGGCGAAGTCATCGGATTCCTCTTTGGATCGAGCAAAGGGGTGTTGACCATTGAAACTCTCTTCGTCGAGGTGGAGGTGGAGGTGGTGTTCTGATGAGGGTGATCGATGGTGTTTCTTCTTGCCTCGTGTTTGGCATTTAATCCATGAGGATGATGAATTATAAGTTCGGGAGTTCTATGTTCAACTACATTCCTGTTTGGAGTGGGAGGAGTATTTGATAACTTCAATTTCACAGGAGACAACTCCTGAAACACGATATCTGATGCTTTCTTCATTGGAGAGTACTTGACAGGACAACAAACAACAATAAGAAAAAGAAGAAGAAGTAAACAAACATTTGTGTTTAAGGAACAGAATCTTTTTTTTGCCCAAACTGAACAAAGCGAGAAAAAGACAAACAGTGAAAATGAAAGTGAGTGAGTGAAAACCAGACAAAGAAATGCGCGTGTCGATTGACAGACGCGCGGCATGAAGGTTTAATGGAGAACACTACGTACTACTACTACTACGTACTACTACTCCTCCACCACCATTTGTTAGTTGGTTGCTGATGGCCCCACGTCCCCATCTACAAGCAGACAAGGCAACAAATAACACAGAGATAGGGAGAAAGTTTTTGAAATTCACCTTATGATTTAAGGTTAGAGAGTTATCAACTCTATTATCTTATTGACTCCTTCTCTCTTGTACAAACACTCTTTGGTCCTTATAAGACTAGAGAACAAACTTCACCTTTGTATGACTTGTTCTCTTTGTCTTTGGCTACGTGAGTACCCTCTTGTACGTAACTGGACTAATTTGGCTAACCATCGATTTTTTTTATTTGATAAGATAAGGAGAACGAATCCCCAGAATACATTTTCCACAGTCTATATGGGAATAAAACCCGAGGAATAAGACCTCTGTGATGAGAGACGCTATACGGATACCATAGATGAAGTAATGCAAGCAACTCCGCCGTCGGATCAATGGAGCATCTCCCAATCAACTGAGGCCATTGTTCTCACCCCTTGCAACTCAACGGCTCCAACTATAAATAGTGGTTGGGAAGTAAATGAAGAAAAATATATTTTATAGCAATTGTTTCTTTCTTTCTTTCTTTCTCTTCCCCCATTCCCCCCCCTCCCCCATAAAAACCTCCAAAAAAAAGCCACTCAAACATGATTGGACTTCCCATTGAAGGTAACTTAACCTCAAACAGTAGACGCTCCATTGCCATTGGTGCCACTGTTGCTTTGGTTTTGATTGTCGCTTTCTCAACCAATTTTGTCAACTACTTGAAAATTGTCACTACTCCAATCCCCACCCACTCCAACTTGTGTCCTGTTCATGAACCAATTGCACCCCATGCCTTTTATCAGGATAATTCCACTGTATTAAACATTCTTCACGACAAGAAATATAGAAGTGACTCGGTTGAGAGATTATCCAATGCTATTCAAATAGATACGCAAATTTTCGATCATCAACCTGATGTTTCTCAAGCCCCTGAAATTTGGCAAAAGTTTCAAAAATTTCATGATTATTTAGAAACTACTTTCCCTTTGGTCTATCAACACTTGGAAATTCAAAAGGTTAACCATTATGGTTTGGTGTATATCTGGAAAGGATCTGATGCTTCCTTGAAACCAGTTTTATTGGCTGCTCATCAAGATACCGTGCCGGTTCAAAAGGATACCGTTGATGATTGGACATATCCTCCATTATCTGGACATTATGATGGTGAATATATATATGGTAGAGGTGCCGCTGATTGTAAAAATACTTTAATTGCCATCTTGGAAACTTTTGAATTATTATTGTCTCAAAAATTTAAACCAAATAGACCCCTTATTGCCGCTTTTGGGTTTGATGAAGAATCATCTGGTGTTCATGGTGCTGCTCATATTGCCAAATATTTAGAAAAGAGATTTGGTAAAGACTCCATTTATGCCATAATTGATGAAGGTCCAGGTATTACTATTGATAGTTTGACCAAAACAATTCTTGCTACTCCAGGAACGGGAGAAAAGGGGTATGTTGATACTATTGTTGATTTGACTACTCCAGGCGGTCACTCTTCTATCCCTCCTGATCATACTTCAATTGGTATTCTTGGAGAATTAAGTTATCTTATTGAAAAGGATCCCTATAGTCCAATACTCACCAAGAAGAATCCCACCTTGAATTATTATCAATGTTTGGCCCTCCATGATTCAAAAAATAACATTCCTAAATACTTGAAGAAATCAATCTTGAGAGCAGGATATGATAGATTCGCCAATGCGAAATTATTAGAAATCATTCAACAAAATCCGTTAACTAAATACTTGGCTAGAAGTTCCCAAGCATTGGATATCATATCTGGAGGTGAAAAGGCCAATGCATTGCCTGAACATGTTAGTTTATTAGTCAATCATCGTATTGCTATCGAAAGTAACATGGCTGAAATTAGAGAACATTTCGCCTCGAGGGTAGTTGCGGTGGCAAAACGTCACAATTTATCAGTTAAACTCTTGGGAGAATATATCTACCAGGCTGAAAATGAATCTGGATTGTTTGAAATTTCTGAACGTGGGGGGTTAGAACCTGCTCCTCCAACTCCTACTGATGATAAGGTGTGGAAATACTTGGCAGGGGTTACTAGACACGTATTTGAACAATTGGTCTTTACTGATATTGAGTATCCTATTGTTATGGCACCTGCTATCATGACTGGAAATACTGATACCAAATTTTACTGGGGTTTAACCAGGAATATTTTCAGATATTCTCCATATTTCGTGGCTAATTTATTGAATGATACTAATGCTCATCGTGTTGACGAAAAGTTGAGGTTTGATGGACATTTGCAATTAACTGCATTCTTTTATGAATATGTCCAAGCTATTGATTCTAGCGATGCAAGCAATTAACCTTGATAAACAGAACCAATACTCAAGTAGTTTTTTTTTTCTTTTCTTTTCTTTAAAAGTTTATTTGGTATATATATAAATTTATAAATACACATCTAAAAATACAGAGGGGCAAGTGCTTATTTTCTTTTTCTGGACAAATCTAATTACCACTATGGTTGTAGGAATTGTTGGGAATACCTTATGCTTATGCTTACTAAAAACTGCATCACCCAGGATTATACTAGATGACATCTCTCCATCCATCTTCTCTCTCTCTCTCTTTCTCTCTCTCACTAGTTAAGTTCCTTCTTTTCCAATGGATTATAACGTAAGAACTTCTCGATTAAATCGACATGAGTCAATACCATTCTTCTACAACAATATCTCTTCAATTTCAACTTATCCAAAGCATCACCTTCAGTCATGGATTCATCTTGTAAGTATTCTAAATAGGTTTCCCATTTGTCACCCACAACTTTACCACATGAAAAACAACGGATAGGAATGATCATAGTGCTGGTTGGTCCTTGTTGCTGTAAGTCTAAAGATGATGAAGATGACGTTTGTTTGAAACAACGAAAAGTTTTTTGTCAGTTGACAAAATTTAGGTTTGTGGTCACGTGACTCACCTCATCGAAACTCTTCGCATAAATTTTTTTTTTTTTTTTGCTTCTTTTTCAGCTTTACAAATGTTTAAACCATTCAATCTTGTTGGTACAGTGAAGGAGAAGAAGACTACTACTACTACTACCACTGCCGAATTTAACAAAAAAGAAAATGCCTAGTTATGATTCGGATTGGTCGTTGACCATGGCTACTGGAGGTGTGCCTTTAAATCTTCCCCACTCGTCATCTTCAGTTACTATCTTTTCACCAGATGGTCGTTATGGAATAGTGTGTTTATCTCATCAAATCAGAGTATATTTCATCTCAACCCGCCAATGTATCAGATCTATAAATATTGATCTCACCGATCTTGTCGATGTCAAACTCGACGTTACCAATACCAGTCATTTGTTATTGTTTAAAGCTTCAGGTGAAGTCATCACCGTGAATTGGAAAGACAAGGTTTCTCAACCAATTGTATCCACGATTAAAATAGAGGTTGCATTACCTATCTTATCCATAATCCAAGTCAAGCATTTGGCTATTTTGTTTATAACTGGCAAGAAAGATAAAAAGAAAGGGTCACCTCATACTCGTTATATAAATTATTTCGATAGAAATCTGGAATCTTTAACTGCCATCGCGGAAATTCCTAATTCTGTTGAGTTTTCTACCTCGTTGGACTGTAAGAAGGTTGTATTTCTTACCAGTCAACACGAAGTGGTATTAATTGATATATCTCGTGTGTTCAAAATGAAGAATAATGATGATAATGATCATGATCATGATGATCATGGAATAAATGGAAATAGCGAAGGTGAAGAAATCATTTCCAAAGAAATTATTCCATTCCCATTTAAATCCCCAGTCACTTCAGTGGCAGTATCTAATGATTCTGTCATTGCCATTGGTACTTCAGCTGGAGCTATCCAAATCTTATTTGGTGGATTGATAACAGAAAAACCTCAACGTTTATTAAAATGGCATGTCGGCCCCGTGAAGGCATTACACTTTTCTGCTGATAATAATTATTTGATTTCAGGTGGGTTAGAAAAAGTATTGGTATTTTGGCAATTAGAAACAGATAAGAAACAATTCTTACCTAGATTGAATGGAAGTATTGCAAAGATCACCATTGATAATAATAAGAATGATTATATTTCCTTATTATTAAGAGTTTCTTCCTCCGATCAAGAACAAGACAATTATGAAGTGTTGGCATTATCACAAGTTGATTTAATCTCAAGATTGGCCGTGAATACAATCAGACCCAAATTTGCTAATCAATATAAAACAACCTTGACTAAAACTAAGAAGAAATATTTGAAATCTCCAGAAACTTTTGATAAATTAAGAATAAGACATGACTACAGTTGCATTTTTGAAGTCCATCCCAAGACTAAGAACCTTTATTTCCCTAATGGAACCTCCATTCAAGCATTTGATTTAATCAAGAATGAACAAAGTTTTATTCAACAAGCCACTCCAGCATTGAGCACGGGTAAAGTTAGATCAGAAACCAAATTAATTGATCCAAATGTCACCTTGATATCTTTCACTCAAGATGGAGAATGGATGTGCACCTTTGATGAAGTGTTAAATTCTGAAATTGACAATCTATTATCTAAAGATGATAAGCAATATGCTTTGAAATTTTGGAAATTTGTCGAATCTACCACTACTACTGGTAAAGAAACTAATGCATTGAATAACAAGACTGGTTATTGGGAACTCTCTACCAAAATTATTGATCCTCATGGGAACTCACGTCCGATTTTATCTATACTTGAAGCTCCTACTTCATACTTCAATGGATTGGCATTCTTGACTGCTGATGATAAAGGTGGTTTAAGAATTTGGAGACCTAGCGTACCCAAGGAAGCCTATCAACTCAAACAAAGCAATAGTAATAGTAGTAGTAATAATAATAATAGATCACAACAAACAGCTTGGACGTTGAGAAAATCAAGGGCTGCAGGAGCATTATCTTCTGATGCTGTTGATGTATGTTGGTCCGATGATAGTTCGATCATCTTCCTTGCTCATGAATATTCCATTACTACTATAAATGCCAGAACATTTGACGAGATTCCATATAATGAATTCAGACTTCCTGCACTTTCTGGATCCAGAATTAGATCTTTGAATATTGTCGATAATAACCTTGTTGTTTTATCCAAGACCAGAATATCTTCTTTTAATTTATTATCAGCAGAATTAACCGATTTGGTAGCAAAGGTGAATACCACCCTTGGAGGCAAGAATTTAATCGCTATTGATCCAATTAATAATATCATTTGTTTAGCATTGAATTATTATTCGACCGAAAATGAAGATTTTAAGATATATTCCAAGATTCTATTATTCAAACCAGATAGATTAAAGCCAATCCATATTCAATATCACAATCAAGGAATTTCATCCGTTCGTTATTTCAATTCTTCATTTGTGTTTGTTGATTTGGATTGTCAAGTGGGTACTTTACATTCAACCACCACCAACACCGCCATCACCAACACCGCCTCCAGTGATGCTGTGTCTCAAGAAATTGAAACTGGTTTGGTTCATGAAATCAATGCTATGCTCGCCAATGCCCGTGCTACTGTTGATGTTATCAGTAGTAGAAATGTCTCGGTTAAAGCTGCTGCACAACAGAATGGATCAATAGAAGACATTGATGATAATGATGACAGTAACATCTACAATAATAGAGTAATCGACCTTCATACATTCCAACCAATATTCCAAAACATTGAAGGGGTCCAAATTGAAACACTCTTTGATCGTATAGTTAAAGTTCTTAGATAAAATATATCAATTATTGTATATACAGTATATATATATTTATATACACACACATATATACCAAGGCTTATTATGTACATTATTTCAAAAAAAAAGAAAAAAAATTCTAATTCCAACTAAACATCGACTTTCTGGTATCATTCTTTTGGTTCTGCGTGGTGGTTCTTTGGATTGCCAATACACTTTCAATCTTACTCAATGCATTTTCCAATAAATCTTTTCTTTCTTGTAATTCAATATGTTTCTTAATCTTAGGATCTTCTTTGGCAAACTTTTCAACGTCTTCTTTACTTAAATTGTTAAAGAATCTTTGATCCAATTCACGAGGGAAATTATAATAGAAATCACTCAATAATTCGACATTCAAGAACAAGATGGAAGTGGCGGTAATTTTGGAGGCAACAGCATCCAAGAAGATTTCTGGGCATTGATATTTATTCTCCTTCTTCTTGCATTTCTTTGAATTCTTGACAAATTGATATCTCATCTTCAATAATGACAATCTATCCTTTAAAAAGATTGCATCTTTACCTTTTTGAATCAAAGTAGGTGAAAATCCCAATGTTTCATTAGTTGTCAAATCAACATCTCCATTCTGTTGTTGTTTCAATTTTTCCAAATAAGTAACTACTTGTTGTAACTTTCTTCCCCCCACATTCTTTTTTAATTCATTGTATACTTCATCACATTGTTTCATTTCTTCGCGTAATAAATTCACCGAGTTGTCTTTGGATATTTGCCATTCACGATCTTCCAATTCGATTTCATACTTGTATGGTTTTATACAGTTTTCAACTTGATCAGCGGTGGAGTAATATTTAGCACCCAATACTGTTCTTGCCGCCTCTTTAACTTCGGATTTAGCCATGGGGTGATTTCTCAATTGGGTATTATCAACCAAATTTTCCACTTCGGTTAATAATGCATTAGTTACCAAATTTGTCGATAATCTACCAACCCCTAATTTAGTTAATGAACCACTTGACAAATCTAACTTCTTATGCCAATAAATATCATCATCAATATTAGTAATTTGTGATAATTCATATAAATCAGGCTCAATCTTTACCATATTCTTAAGATCAAAAGGTTTATTCCAATATCTTTCCGCCAATAAATCTAATACTTTTTGATCCAATTCGTTCTTCAATAATGCTCTTAATTCAGGACGAGAAAATTGATGACTTAATTCTTTTGTTCCTAATTTCAAAATATCGATATTGTTAGCTAAATACATTTCTGGAGTTAATGGACGATCATTGAATTCCACTTTGAATTGATATGAAGTTTCTTCCAACTCTTGTTGAATTGCCAAATGGGTAGGTCTTAAAGAAGCAGCCATGGTTTTCTCCAATACTTTCATCAATTTTTTCTTTAAATTTCTGGTACCAGCAGTACATCCAAAGAATTCTTCTCGATGTTCTTTTAAATAACCATGTTCAAAATTCTGTTGGGCAACAAATGCTTGATATCCAGTCACTTGTTTTCTTGAGAATAAACTACCGGCGCCTGATTTAATAGTATTAGGAGCTTTGGTAATCACACCAACATATCCCAATTTCAAAGGGTATTTTCTATTAGTCAAGATTTTCCTTGCTTTTTCAGGATCAACCAAATCTAATTTTGTAACCACCCCAATGGTTCTTTCGCCTCTTGGATCGGCCGTTCTTGAGGATCTTAAAGCGGCCGAATTGGCTAAATCTACATCGGCAGCAGAAATTGCCAAGATCACATTGGGTGCTTCTAGATACCTGTCACATAAATCTCTAATCTTACGTTTCAATTCAGGTGGTTGATCAGCGGCTTCCACTTGGATATACCCTGGTAAATCAACTAACGATAAATCAGGTACGGTTGGAGATCTGATGGTAACTTGAATTGGATCATTGGAAATGCATTCAGATGCTGGAACTGCCATGTTTAAATCAAAAAGAATCTTTTGCACTTGCTCAAAATCAGTCAAGTTAAACATCTTCAATGCGGGGAATTCGGCTACATTAGCAGCGGCTTCTGGGGTATTGACAAGAGTTAATTCGATTGGTCTTCTAGTGACCATATTGGAACCTTTAGGTAAGAATTCTTGGCCAACAATACTTTCCAACACTGAAGATTTACCACTTGATTGAGATCCAATCACGACTATAGAAGGTAATCTTATCCCTTCGTGATCAATATTAGATAACAAGTTTCTAATTTCAATCATTTGACGAGTAAGGTTCAACATGTGATCATGAGTTTCATCATTTTCGAAATCTTCATCATCATCGTCTTCATCTTCAATTAGGGTCTCTTGTTCTTCTTCTTCTTCATCGTCATCTTCTTGTTCCAATTCTTCATCATCTTCTGAAGATAGCCCCCCTACAGCAGCCATAGAAGCACCTAATGTAGTAGTAGTTTCATTGCCTCCACTACCACCCGACCCGCCACCATTACCGCTTCCTTCTCCCCCACTACCACTTCCTCTCAAACCATTTAAAAAGTCTCCTGTCTTGTCAAATAATCCATCGGTGATATCCTTAAAAGTTGACAATTTATCCTGAGTGAAATTACTTACTTGTTCCACCTTATAGGCCACATAAGTACCTCCAGCAGCCATCGTACCTCCAATATATGCAGGTACTTTAGTCGCACGGGCTATAATTTTGATGAATCCGATGTTTCTTGTGGGGATATACCTTGGGGATTTAATTAACCATGATTGACTTGCGGATGGCGATAAGGTGGTGGCCATTCGTGATTTGAGTAATGAAAAGTGGCATATCTGGAATAGTGGTGTCGAAGAGGAAGACCTTAGTAGTCTTGATTTGTTTAATATATTTCTAGAATACATTGCCAATTTGGAGACAGTGTGATGTCGATGTCAAAGTCGATGAAAGTCAATTCTTAATAGTGTGTTAAACAATCGTACTATTTATGATTTAATTATTGTTCCTTTGTTTTTTTTCTCGTTCCTCGTTTTTTTTCTCTTTTTTTGGGGGAAGGAGGAATTTTTCGTTTGTTTTGGAGCAATGGCTGCCAACTCCCTAAAAGAGATGTTTCTTCAGTCAACTTGCAACATAGAGAATATGACACTGCAGAAGACCTAGAATTGTAGTGCTGACAGGAAGTTCTGTTGTTGAAAAAAAAAACACAAAAAGAGAGAGACAGAGTACAATCAGCAAGCAAAAAGTTTGCCTCTTGCCAGAATTGAACTAGCGACCTTTGCATTACAAGTGCAACGCTCTACCACTAAGCTAAAGAGGCATTATTATTTTTGAATTTTAGGGAATTAGCCGTTTTAAGCTAGTAGTTGAGAACTTTTGTATGGCCATTTGAAACCGTTTGGGAAAGAATAAGTGGCATAATTATAGTCCCAGATATTGGGGGTAGATGTAATTTAGTAGTTCAGTAGTTCAGTAGTTTAGTAATGATTTTTTTTTGAATGTAAAACCTTTAAATGCGCTTGTCAAGTTTTATGTAAAAAATTTGGTAAAAATCTGAGAAAGAAAAGTTTAAACTAATTGACACAATCGATAACAGCTGGTTTCAAGAGTAAACCGTAGTTGAATTCACCCCATAATAGCAATAATAACATCCTAACAGAAAAAATATCAACAGACCGTATTTACCCTTAACAAAACTCTCTCCCCTCCCAAAGTCGATGAAACACGAACCCTTGATTAAGGTGGAACAAAGTTCCTTACCAACCACTGAATCTATTTGCTGCGAAAAAGAAAAAAAAAAAATTAAATTAAACAATAAAGTGATACCGCCGAACTATGACCGAGCAATCCTTCCAGAACCACTCAGTACCATAGCTATTTGCACTACCTCTTGGTGACCTCGGTGATTAAATGATGTTCTTAGTGTAACTGATGTATATATATATATATTAGTAACATTGGTGTGTATATTATATTCAAGCCGTATCGTCAATTCCCTCTCAATATTTTTCGTAATCTCCCACACCAGGGGATAAAATCACAGCCTTTATCATGCCAAATTTCCTTGCGAAGAAACACTTTGACCCAACAACAAGAGATTCCCCTCTGGGAGAGTCCAGAACACCTTGATCTGGACTTGCTCTGGTTACGTAGGGGGGAGGAGGTAGTCTTCGTCTACTCCAAACCAACTGGAGGAGAAAATAACAGGAGAAAATAAAATAGCCGAGGTTCCCATGCATGGCTGAGAAAAGAAACAACACCATTGTGATTGTCTCTCTTCGAATGCGGAGTAGAGATCCCGAGACATCCCGCTAGTCAAACAATAGTACCTAGAATACTGATATTATTCTACATATTGTGAAACATATATTGTAAAGGGTAGCTCATATGGCTCAAAAGATAGTCGTTTCATTTGAGTCAGCCATTCAGTGGGATGAGAGCATGCAGATGATGTCATGTTCCATCAGCGCACTGAAATTTTGTGTAATTTTTTTTTTTTTTTTGTTGTTGTTGCTGCTGCAGTTGATGATGATGCATGGATGAAAAAACACTACTTGTGTAAGTTAGAAGGGCGCCTTCCCCTGTTGATCTGATCAAGGTAACGATTTTGAGCGGATTGTGTGTTGCAGATACGCACAAGGTAATAGCAGCTGTTTCATGTCTATGGCGTTTATTTCTATTGTTTTGTTCCAGGGTTAACCCCGAATGATAGAGGTTCATCATTGCAACTCAGCTGATTGTTGTTTGTTGCGTGAAGTAAAAAAATAAAGTCATTTCTTTTCTTTCAATCCTCTACCATCGACAACAATGTCATCTGTTTAAAATAAAAATCCCAATTCATCCGCCGTCTACTATTTATAAGACGTATACTTTCCTTATTATCCTCCCCCACCCCCCCTTCCTTCTACTGTACTCTATACTAGCCAATATTACCGTAGTTACCACAGCAAATGATATTACTATGACTATATACTTAAGAGATAAGGTTTCCTTATCTATCATATCTAACCAGCACCACTTTGGTAGATTACTATTCAGATTGAAATTCAAAATTAAAAAGATAAAACATAAACTATCCAAAAGGAAGCAAATAGCCACAGAAACAGATACAAATGATGAAGTCACTCTTGTTATTGAAAAAGAGATATATCCTCTAGATACCTATCCAGAAGACATCAAATATCCAATCGAAGATATTAGAAGTACTGATGTTGTTGTGGTTGTTCCTTCTCCTCCAACACCAGCACTAGCACATCTTCCTCCTCCAACACCAGCACTACCACCACCTATCGAATATGACATCCCGTCTGGGATGGAGTGTGAAATCGAATACAAAGAAGTAGAGGAGAACGTATCATTACTTCCCCCCAATCCTCCTCAATACCAACTTCCAATAGCAAGAACTATAAGATACAGATCACAGCTCAATAATATAAAAGCAACCCAACCGAAATCATACATCAACGTTCATAACCAGTGCATAGTTACAGAAAACACGTATGCCAATTATTATCTTCTTGATAAACAACAGTACACCTGTAGTGATTTTGAGAGTCGTCTACAACCAGAAATGGAAAAGTTAAATGCGTTGAATCAAAGAGTTGGTATAGGATTTAATGTTGTTAAAAATATTCTTATAGTAGGAATCATTTATGAGATTGCTAGATATTTATTTACATAGATCTATATAATAATAACTAATTAGCTAAATAGAATAACATCTACTTAGCTGGAACTTGTAATCCCTTCTTAATATATTCTTCTTGATTCAAGTTATCAAACCACTTACCTAACAATGGCCATTGATGAATATCAATCTCTACCATCTTCAAAGCATTGGCCCAAGGAAATAAAGCAAAATCGGCAATGGAATAATGATTACCAACAAGAAACAAACCTTCCTTGTTTCTTGTTAAAATTTCTTCATAAACACCATAGATACGTTTAGTATCATTCACGTATCTATCAATACCATACTGAATCTTTTCAGGAGCAAAAATTTTAAAATGGTTAGCTTGACCTTGAATTGGTCCATTTTCAGCAACTTGGAAAGTCAAATACTCCAATTGTCTCCAATATTCAGGAGTACCGGGAGCATAAGAAAACTTTCTCTCCTTGTCATAAGTTTCAGCAAGATATTGTAAAATGGCACCAGTTTGAGAAATAGTGATGTTGGTATTTGGATCAATCAATGCTGGAATACGTCCGTTGGGATTGATTTTAAGATACCAGTCTGATTTTTGGTCATTAGTACGGAAATCAACTACTGTGGTTTCATACTTGAGTCCTAAAGCTTCTAAGAAAGTGGAGATCTTGAACCCGTTTGGAGTATAGAAAGTATATAATTTTAATGGAGATGCCATGGTTTTGATAATCTTTGAGGGGGTGGTGGTGGTGGTGGTGGTGGTGAGGGGGGGATAATTGATGAAAAATAAAAGAATCCAATTGAGGCTGAAAAATGTGATTTATATTCTTCAAATGTGAGGGAAATTCCGCAAGTCAAGACACATGTGTAATCTCCCTGTTTTCTAAGTCGACCAGCAAAATTATTGTTTTCAGAACAAGGAAACCACCATGAGTGTTTTTCGGCATTCAATTCTTCTCCTCTTTGTGCGATATCTACTTCCAAATTAGGAAAAAGGACCGAGCACCAACCGAGATGCTTAATAAGGTTGTAGTGATAGATTACAAATTCTTTTGTTAATGACAAAAAGGTTAATGGTTCGGGCTGCCCTATTATATGGTGGGGAAGTGGGAGAGGGAGGGAGAGAGAGACATGATATTCCCTTTCAAGCCATAATGAATAAGTAGTAGTTAGTACAGTTTTATCTAAGTGAGATTATTCCTCAACAAAAGTCGTTTATTTTTTTCAAGTATATAAGTAATGGAAATACCAACCAACAAATTATTTAATTAGCAGGAGGAGGAGGAACCAATAATCCCTTTTGAATATAAGTTTCCAGACCAAAATTGTCAAACCACTTACCTAACAATGGCCATTGATGAATATCAATCTCCAATTTTGCCAAACGATAAGCCCATCCGAACAAGGCAAAATCGGCAATGGAATAATGATTACCAACAAGAAACAAACCTTCCTTATTTCTTGTTAAGATCTCTTCAAAAACACCATAAATTCTTTTAGTATCATTCACATATCTATCAATACCATATTGAATCTTTTCAGGAGCAGCAAACAGAAAATGATTAGCTTGACCTTGAATTGGACCATTTTCAGCAACTTGGAAAGTCAAATACTCCAATTGTCTCCAATATTCAGGAGTGCCGGGAGCATAAGAAAACTTTCTTTCCTTGTCATAAGTTTCAGCAAGATATTGTAAAATGGCACCAGTTTGAGAAATAGTGATGTTGGTATTTGGATCAACTATAGTTGGAATACGTCCATTTGGGTTAAGTTTAAGGAACCATTCCGATTTTTGTTCATTGGCACGAATGCTAATAACGATAGTTTCATACTTGAGTCCTAAAGCTTCTAAGAAAGTGGAGATTTTGAATCCATTTGGGGTGGCAGCAGTATAGAGTTTGATTGGAAAGGACATTTTTGTTGGATTTTCTAGAATGAATAAGTTTCAAAACTGGGAATTCTTTAGTGTATTTATACGGGGGGAGTAGAGGGAGGAGTGATTGATTTCCAAGTTGAATCCACAATGACCAAACTCTATTGTTTCTTTGTCTCGATAACAAAACAGTGTGGGTGCAGGTGGGTTGCTTACAAATTATCCACCTCTATTTCGTAATCCCCGACCGCAATTTCCCCATTGGGAAATTAGTGTGGGATAGGGAAGCCATTTTCTTTTTTTCTCTTCTCTCTCTCTGAAGTATGATTAGAAAGAGATCTTCGGTAGATTTGCAAATGTCCAGGCAAAGTTTGAGAAGTGGGTGTAACAATTGGATGTAAGATACCTGGAATCCAAGCTGTCGAAGAAAAAGATACCGGTAAGCAAATCTAGTTCATAGATATATGAACTGAGATGGTAGTTTCGAATTCTCCAATGAAGTTCTATATTGTCCTAGTCAATAGTGCAAGTGCTAGCTATTAGTATACTAGTCCGTCCAAGTTTCAAACATAGTAATATTCAATTCAGGGCGTATAGTATGTTAACCATCTTTGACGATAGACATAGTTCATGGCGTTGATTCTGCAGCATACTATGGACCTAGGGGGGGGGGGGAAATATACTAGGGAGGGAGGATTTTCATGGAAAGGGAAGAATCTTCATCTCTTGTAGTTTCTAAATAGCTTCCTTGTGAAAAGTTATTGAATCCACATACAAATCTGTACCACATTACACACACACACCAAGCCATTACTGGATGTTCATCGATTTCTTTCTCGAGAAAATTTTTTTATCTAATCTCGGCAGTTCAAGAATTTGTCTTAGACTTGGTAAGGGTCTTACGGTAAAGGAAAGCCAAGCATACTTCAACGGGGTTGGTTCCCTATTCATATTTTACTCTATATCCGGGTTCGAAAAAGTCATAACAATAACTTAATGTATTGACGAACCTTTCCTCGAGTCCAATAAGAATGTGCCCAAGTGTAATAAAAAAAGGAGTAAAACATAGTAGCCGATCAGATGGGCATCGATTTGTCTTGTTTGAATATTTCCGCATTTTTCAATTCCCGTTTATTCACATGAAGTGCTCTACGTGTTTAGGATAATACCAACGGACATACATTGCCATCGTATGTTTTTTTTTCGTATTTTGTAAGCTGCTGATATCGTGTTCAATATAGTGGTTGTATAAAAACTGAGCCCCAGTGGAGAATTCAATTCATTTGCATTCAATAGAGTCTAAAATCTTATCGTTTAGAACAATATAGATATGCGGGGCATGGGGAAAAGGGGGAGGTCGGGCGAACACATCCAAAACTGTATGTCCTTGTCCGGGGGATTTTTCCCTATTGTAAAATATTCAAGGGTTCTTGGGCTTTTTACAGAGTTACGCATTGTTGGATTTCCATCATTGGAGTTACATATTGTTGGATTTCCATCATTGGGGTTACATATTGTTGGATTTCCATTAATGAAAGAAACACAAAAGTTCGCTTTAGTGGTAGTTTTAATATGCAATGGGACCACAGACAATACCCAAATGGACAGGCAAAGACTCATGTCTGTTAGATTCCCAACCCTTCAATTGGACCCCTCAAATCTATACATAGATGACTGTACTTGTATATATGCCCTTACTATGTAATATTCTATAATTGATATCAGGTGCAACGGAACAAGAGATATTCATCGTAGTTCAAAGAGCTTTAAAAATTGCGGATAAGTGAGAACGAATCAGACGATTATTGAAACAAATCGGCCGGAACACAACATAACGGACCGACAGTTTACACCTCCCCCCCAGTGGGGGGAGGGAGACCCTATACAGAAGTCCGAAAAATATACGGTGTCTGTGAATGTGTGGGTTTTGTGGAGTAAGTTCCATGGCCCAATATCCGCACATTTGACAGAAGACAAATTACTAAACCCTCACATTTGATTGGGGAGAGAAAGTGCGGATAATGGATCAAAAAAATTATCTCATGGGTGAAAAAAATAATAAACATACGGATTTATGCATGGTACTCTAAACTAAACTATGGCGGAAAAAGGGGTCGGAAGCATCAATATGAAAATGTCGGCGAGTGGGGATCTACCATACTCCGACAAAAGAGATGACTATATAAACAGCTGGAGAACCCTCTAATTTTTCAACTCTTCTTGTTTTTGATCATCAACAAACTCATCAGTTTAACTCCACACTCCAAAACATGTCTCAAGAATTCACTAACTACGTCAAAGGTTCCTTCGGTCCAAAAGCTACTCCAAAGGCTAGAAGAATCCTCACTTCTTTAATCCAACATATCCATGACTTCACCAGAGAAAACCACATTACTGTTGATGAATGGATGTTTGGTGTTGATTTCATCAATAGAATTGGTCAAATGTCCGATATCAAGAGAAATGAAGGTATTTTAGTCTCTGATGTCTTGGGTTTAGAAGCTTTAGTTGATACTTTAACTCATTTATCCGATTCCGTTGGCCATACTTCTTCTGCTATCATTGGTCCATTCTATCGTGACAACTCTCCAGAATACAAATATGGTGGTTCTATCATCCAAAAGGAAGTTGGTGGTGAAAAAACTTGGGTCAGTGGAACTGTTACTGATATCTCCGGTAACCCATTAGCTGGTGCTAAGATTGAAGTTTGGCATTGTGCTCCAAATGGATTGTATGAACAACAAGATCCAGACCAACCAGACTACAACTTGAGAGGTACCTTTTATTCTGACAAGGATGGTAAGTATGCTTTCATCGGATTAAGACCAACTGCTTATCCAATTCCATATGATGGACCAGCAGGTGATTTATTGCAAATGATGGACAGACATCCAATGAGACCAGGTCATATTCATTGGAGAGTATCTCATCCTACTTTCCACACTTTAATCACCCAAATTTATGACCGTGATTGTAAATACACCAAAGATGACTCCGTTTTTGCCGTTAAGGAGGATATCATTGTTGATTTCAAGAAGGTTGATTCATCTGACCCTGAATTAGGTGATAAGGGAGTTCAAAACAGATTGGACTACAATATTTCTTTGACTTTGGAATCAGAAATCCAAAAGACTAGAGCCAAGGCTGTTGAAAAGCACAAGTCTATTGAAGAAGAATTAGAAGCTCACCATAAGGCCATTGCTGAAAAGCTTGCTGCTGCTAAGATTAGCAATTAGTGGTTTTAGAGCTGGACTCTTCTAAACTGATTTAGAGTTATTTATATATATATATATGTTTTGATTATGAGAATATACCCATTGTTAAGAATTCTTTCATGTACTTCATCTCACCTCTTTCGTTACTTCTACCTTCTCATCCGTTCAATTATTAATCAGGAATTTAAACTCCTTAATTTTCAATAAGCCATTGAGGTCGGTGAGTGACACCTTAGCCTCGGCTTAGAGGAAAATATCATAGCTGCATGATTCCAAAAAAAAAAAAAAAAGAAACACTGAACGGTGACAGCGAGATGCATTGAAAGATCCAGACTGGCTAAAACTGGACCTATATCGTCAAGTCAGAAGAAGGCAATCAAGTCAATTGACGAAGGTAATGGACTAGAGAGTCATGAGTATGGTGCCAGGGGTAGTCATGGAGAATGTAGCATTTCCGTTAGTTGGGGAAGAGAGGTACCTTCACATTATTGACATAGATGTTACTACCGCCAACCATTCACTCATCCCTGAGGGTGATAGGGGTCGATGGTGATCAGTCTATGGTGATCGATCTGATTGGTAGCAGAGATGCTACTACTGCTACTGCTGCTGCTGCCGGTGAAGATGAGGTTATACCCAATACACTTCTGATAGATGTAATATTGTTACAGAAAACATTCATGCATAAAAATTAGTGTGATATCCGGATTATTTTTCACACCCATTTTGAACCCCGCAATCCATTGTAAATGTCTCCAATTGCTAGACACAAGGAAAAAAAAAAACCTCTCTTTTCCGGCGAGAGAAATGTCGGTCATTTTGTTCTTGTGCTGCAACTTTTGTCTTTATATTTGCAACCTCTTCCAACTGTTGCTTCCTTTGTAAAGAAAGAAATGCCATCGCCGCATTTCCGTTGCCGCCAACAACCAGAATCATAATAATGCTATGTCACGGGGACCCTTAAATTAAGGGGTACTAATTTCCCATTGACATTTTCTGAAGCTACTACTATCATAACTGCCACTGAAGTACACGAAGAGAACCCAGTCACTTGTTGTATTCCCTCTGGGGTGAAAATGCGAGACTACCGAGGTTACTAGATTTTTTGTAGAATCCAAATAGGGAAGGATGGATAGGTGGTGGTGGAATAAGGCAGAAAAAGGGGAGGGGGGAGAGAGGTTTCCGCTCCACTTCTCTTTTTCTCTCTCCACAGGTCTGATTTGTCTTGGTAAACGTCCTCTTTAGTTCCAGAATCAACAGTTGAACGATGGCTCATAGTCGTCGGCCACCACCACCATCACCGTCGTCGTCGTTGCCATCCTCGATAGTATCAGTGTGTCGGGGTATTACGGACTACAATGGACTAAATAATATTCTCTTTATTTTCCCCACTATGGGTTAAAAAATAATCACTAGTTCAACGAAAATTTCTTTCTTTAATTAGACAGACAACAGACACAAACATTCAGACAGACAAAAAAAAAAGTCATTTAAAAAATTCCAAGTTCGTAATTTCAACATTTTAGACCAACAGACAGACCAACAGACTAGGCAGGCAGACAGACAGT
Organism: Hemisphaericaspora lyxosophila; assembly: GCA_030582855.1. NCBI lineage: Eukaryota > Fungi > Ascomycota > Pichiomycetes > Serinales > Debaryomycetaceae > Hemisphaericaspora > Hemisphaericaspora lyxosophila. Next base: position 53,369 of record JAJMHC010000165.1, read on the forward strand.
CAGGCATAACCGACAGTCATTTAACTCAGTCCATCTTCTGACTTCATCATCACCATCATCACCATCAATGTCAGACAGACAGAATATTGCAGTGGGTGCTACTCCCAACAGTGCCACCAGCTCTCCAGCTACCACCAATAGCACTATCAACACCAACACCAACACCAACACCACCACCCAGTTTGTCACCGGAGAATTAAGAAAGAAGGTCACTCGGGCCTGTGACTATTGTAAGAAGAGGAAATACAAATGCAGTGGAGTGTCACCCTGTAATCTATGCACCAAGAAGAGGATTCCCTGCCAGTTTAGTATTGTAGATAGAAGAACCACCAAGGGGACCATCGGAAAACCATCCCAATTACAACAACACCTGCAACAACTGCATCACTACCACCAGTCATCATCGTCAATAGCATTAGGATCAAGTCGATCGACAAATTCTACCATTACTGATAGAAGTCACATGTCAATAAATGAACCTATAGAGTCATCTCCGGGCACAATACCACCGCCTCCTTCACAAAGACACGAATTGCCACCTCCTCCACCACCTCCTCCTCCGCCTCCAGTTAGTCAAAATATGTTCATCTCCCAATCAGCAAACCACATCCCATATAATATACAACCCGGACAACCAGTGCCACTACCTCTCCCACCACACAACGGAAGAGGGAGTTCACACCATTCATTCGTATCACCCACTAATACCACCATGACCTCTACCCAACAAGAGAAGAATGCCAGTATATCCAGCTCGAATGATCAAACATCCCCCGGATCAAACGATGGAAGATTGACACCTGGTGGTTCAGGATATATACCCAAGAGTTTGCAACCATTATTATCATTTCCGTTACAGGAAGGAAATAAAGGAGGACGCGAGAGTGGAAGTGGAAGTGGAAGTGGAAGTGGAAGTGGCACCACTACCAATTCGGAAGATAATGACGAGGAGGACGAGGAAGCAGAAAGAAGAGAGAATATCACACCCTTGAATAATGGTCACATAAAAGAGGAACCCGATACACTCAAAAGGCGAAGGTCGGAGTCCGAGCATTCACGCTCCTCTCATTCTCATCACCGACATCATCACCACCATCACCACGATAAGAAACAACACACAGTGACTTCTCCTACCAACAGTAGTATCAAAAACGGTTCCGAGTCCGCCAAGGCAAAGAAAGGATTGTCAAACGATAGTGGGAAGAGTACCAGACTTTTGTATGATTCAGCAGGTAATTTACGATACATTGGAGAAAGTAGTCCCCTTTCACTCTTGTTTGATTGTCGTAACATCTTCAGTTCTACCATTGGACAATCTGAATTCACTGGGGATCCCCAAGGGGTGAATATTATCGATGGAGCAGGATATATAAAAACCACCAACCCAGTACAATTACCCAAACGAGAGCATTGTAATATTATGGTTAAGTTCTTTGAAAATAATATAAATCAAACCTGGTACGTATTTGACATGAAACATTTCAAACATCATATCGTCGATTCCATCTATGATAATCCCATTGGAGCCAATCCGGAAAAACTCGCCTTGTTACACCTAACCCTTGCCGTGGGGCTATTATTTGCCGAAAAGGCAAAGAATTTCCTTGTGGATGAAATGCGCCATGTCACTTCGGTTGATTTGTTTGAGAGTGGGTTTAATTTATTGAGAAATATAATCGATGATGGGAAATTATGGCTTTCGCAAGCGTATTTCTTGATTTATTTCTATTATCAATCCAATTCGAAAAGAAGTTCTTCTTGGTTGATGCTAAGTACGGCAGTAAGGAATGCACAAGCATTGGGATTACACCGAAAAGTCATTAACGAATCATTCCGAGATCAAGAATATATTATCCATCGAAGAAAATTATGGATGAGTTTATATATCTGTGATCGAATCTCTTCCATCTTGTTGGGTCGTCCATTATTGATTAATGACTATGATTGGGATGATTTTGAATTTGACAGCAATACAACTATAAAAAACCCTCTCGATGGAAGTGTGAATTTCTTTGATACTTGTTTGAATCAAAATGCTCATTTGGCAAATATCTTGGGAAGGATAGTTCAACATTTTTATATTGATGGGATTGTCGATTTAATTAGGGCAGAAAAGATTGCTATTGATTTAAAACTTTGGTCTATCAATTTACCTTCTGACATTCAGATTGATAAGATCTTGATTGATCACCAACAACCACAACAAACGTCTTCACCTTCCGACGAGGCAATGCGAAGTATTAAACGAGATAACTATTCTTTATTATTAATGCATATGTCTCAATTGTATGGTATCATGTTGTTGGGAAAGCCATTTTTCATGTATCAATTGTTCAGGAGGGAAAAGAATCATAATGCAGCATCTCCAGCCAAGAGCAAAAAGAGTAAACAAGAGATGATTATGTCTAATTTTTGTTCAGCAAGTATAAAATCTTCAGTATTAATGATTCAATTGACTCATTTCTACAAAGAACATAGCCCACAAAGAATGGAAACTTATGTGATTGTAAACTGTTGTTTTAAAGCGGCATTAATCTTAGGTTTGACCATCCTATATCGACAAACCAATGAATATGAACCTGATGAATATACTATTGAAAACCTAGCTGAGAAATTGATGATTGCAAAATCAATTCTCTTATTCTATAGTGGTATAAGTGCCACTTCGGCCAGATTCCATACCATAATCGCCAAGATGTACCGAGCATTAGAGATTGCATTCAGACAACCTAGAAAACGAAAAGAAACCCCATTACATCAAGAACAACAGCCACACCAACGGAACAGTACTCAATATTTGGCATATCCCGTCAAACAGCAGAATTACAACGAGACTGCGGGCGACTTGCCTATCCCCACCCCATTCCAGCGTGGCTCTCCAGTAATGCCCAGTCCATTTATGCAACATCTCCCACCACCACAACAACAACAACAGCAGCAACAACAACAACAACAGCAACAGCAACAGCAACATGGTCATCCCTTACAACAGCAACTGGGGTCAAGGTTAGATATGGATCCAGAATTGGATAGTCCCGATTCAGTAAATTCCAACCCCCAATTACCTATGAGGAGTGGGCCAAGAGGAATAATTCAGTCACAGTTGCAATCACCATCAAGCTTCCCTACTACTTTTGATATTGCCACTACTAGTGAATTGGAAAATTTGATGAATTTCCAACAATTCTTCGTGCCTTCCGTTTCGAATTCATTAGTGGCTGGTCAAGAGGGAGGGAAGAGACCAAATAGTGATCCGGTATTAGACGCTTTTATGTATAATATTGGTATTAATGATTTGTTGTTTGAAGGAAGTACCCATCTTTCCTAGAATGTATTATCTATATCTATATCTAAGTGTATATAATTACAGATTAAATGAATTCGGTAATAGCTTGTAAAACAGAGATATCATCCTCCACGGCGATCCAATGGCCCACGTCTAACGCCTTAAGGGTCTTATGGGGTAATGCCTTGGCGATCTCTTCCACACAACCATTCCAAGGAGAAGTAAGATCTTGTTCACCATAGATTATCAACGTGGGTTTGTCATTCTTGGCATAGTCTAAATCATAATCGGCCCCACTTGCAATAGCATAACAATTGGCGATATATCCATCGACGGTTTGTCCTTGGATTAATTGACGGATGAATGCTTTTTGAAACCCGGTACAATGACTACCAGTGGCGGCATTGGGGATATTATTTGAGAATTCAATCAATGATTGAGATTTCGATAATGATTCAACACGATCTATGAAAATCTGAGTGAGTTTTGGAGTGGGGTGTACTGGAGCTATAAGCACATTCTTGACAATGTTGATATTTCCACTATGGAAGATATTGATGTAGTTCACCAACATACCGGACATGGAATGACCCACCAACACGATGTTTTGTTTTTGGAGTTCAAGTTCAGTGATGGTTGAGATAACATTTTGGGCCAAATCTTCAAGGGTTAATTTTGCTCGGTTCAAATGAGATTGGTTGGCACCTTCGTGGTCTAACAACAACACATTGTGGGTGGTGGATAATGATGTAGCTATTGAGTAATAGAAGTTTTGAGATGAGCCTAATCCATGTAAGAATACCAAAAGGGTAGATGATGGAGATGGCGATCTGATCAAGGTATAGAATTGTTTGGTTTTGGTGAAAGCGGCAATCATCCTGTCTGTCAATATGTAAGTTGAGTTGTAGTGAGGGGTCTAAGAAGAAGAAGAAGAAGAAGAAGTAGTAGTGGTTGATATGGTTGATATTGTCAATCTCTGGGGTTCGGCATTATTGAAATTCAACGGAAATGTTAAAAGAAATTGAATCCAACGGATATTCCTAATTGGGATACATCTCCACAAAAGTACCCGCTACTTTTCCGCAGGTTTCATTCCAAACTCATCTCGCGTATTGTATACACCCATCCCCCCCCCCCTCTCTAAGGTATTTGCTTAAGCAAACTCCGTTTTAAACAAGCTCGGATCAGCTTTTACAATTAGCAAACATCTTTTCTCTCTTTTATGCTCAGATCAACTATATCAAAGACCATCCATACCATGACTAACTATTCACCATCCCTCGCATCCAATGAATCATTCAAGAAATTCATCGTTGATTTCTACAAAGCATCAGACACAAAACCACCATCATCTGAATCAGTTGACCCATATCTTTCATTTTTCACCGCCAAAAGTCCATTGGTAATGGGATTAAAGAGAGTAGAGGGACATAGTGAGATTACTAGTTTAAGACAAGCTATGTGGACTTCAGTCACCAAGAGACATCATGTAGTTGAAAATGTTGCCAGTGTCGATGAAGAAACCGTGTTGATTAATGGATATGTTGATTATACCCTTATTAATAACAAAGACATTACTACTGAATGGGCTGCTATTATGAAGGTGTCACCAGCAGGTGACCTGTACAAGATGAAGTTCTACCAAGTGTATTTAGACCCTTCAGTGGCGGCAAAGGCATTGGCCGAGTAAGTGCGCCTGGATTGAGATGTTGCTCTTCTCCTTCGGATAAATAACTAGAGTTGTATGTACTTCCGTTGTTTGTATTTATTTCTTAATCCACAAATAAACTGAAAAATACGTTTATCCGTGCGATACCGATACCGGAAAGAAGAAAAAAAAAAAAGAAGAATGGCAAACGGAAATTGCAATATCCGCTTTTGTTTACTCCTCTCTATTATTATGCTTGTCCTTCTACTACTACTCCCTTCTGCTTCCATGACTTCCCTGTCTCCCTTTGTTTGTGCAATTACGGACGGGAGTATCCGATAGAGCCACCAGGAAGGATATTTAAAACTTCTACTTTCTTTCTTTCTTTCTTTCTTTCTCTTCTTCTTTTGCTTTCTTTCTCCTTTTTCTCTTTCTTCTCTTTCTTCATCATCATCGTCTATCTATTCCTTCTATTACATACCACTATATCACCATGACAGTTGACTATTCCGCCTTAGAAGAAACCGAAAGAATCTTCGCCAGTTTATTAGCTACCGATTTAATCCCAGAAGAATTAAAACAAAAGGCCAAACAAGTCCAATTCTACAATGAACGCAAACAATTAAGTGTTCCCTGTCCATTAAAACAAACCGAAATGATCTCAGCTTTGAAAGCATTAGAAGCTACCGTGGCATTATCCATCGAAGAAGAAAGATATGGTACTTCTAGTTCTTCTAGTGATAACTGTAAGATTGACTTACAACATGCTTTATTATTCTTGTTTTCAACCTATTGTTCCAGTGTAAATGGATTTTTCAAGGGTGATAAGATTGAAGTATTGAAATACTTGAAACAAACTGATTTACTCCAAGCCCAAAGTGATCCATATAGAAGAATGTCGGCTAATTTGTATAGAACCAAGGATAATCGTTATTATCATATTCATGGTTCTTTAGAAGCTACCACTACTTTAAATATGATTGGATTACCTGCCTTTATCCCTGGTTTTACTGATTATAATCAGATTGTGAAAAAGTATCAAGATGTGTTGGATACTTATACATGCGATGAATTAGAAGCCTTAAATGTCAAACACGCACAAGCTGGTGTTGAAGCTTTCAAACCGGAAGATTTCTTAAAAACCAACCATGGTAAAACCATTAGTAATACTCCAGAATTTGAAGTTGATACTTTAGAAACCTCCAGTCCTCCAGTTCCATTCACTCCATCATCCAATAAGAAATTATTAGAAGGGATTAAAGTGTTGGAGTTATGTCGTATTATTGCTGGTCCAACCATTGGTAAGATCTTAGCTGAATATGGTGCCACGGTCATAAAAGTCACCAGTGATGAAACCTTATCTGATGTTCCATTCTTTCAAGTTGATGGAAACATGGGTAAACATACCACCAATTTAAACTTGAAAAATGCTGAAGATAGGGTTAAATTTGAAGCATTATTGAAGGATGCTGATATAGTTATAGATGGTTATAGAGCAGGAGCAATTGAAAAATTAGGTTATGGACCTAAGAAATTGGCCGAATTAGGTGTTGCAAGAGGAAAAGGGTATATTTATGGATCAGAAAATTGTTTTGGATTTTCAGGAGAATGGTCACATAGAGCTGGTTGGCAACAAATTGCTGACTGTGTCAGTGGTGTTGCATGGTTACAAGGGTTATCTATGGGTAAGAGTGAACCAATGGTTCCACCATTCCCTATGAGTGATTATGGTACTGGATGTATGGTTGCTATTGCTATATTATTAGCTATTTACAAGCGTAATAAGTACGGTGGTAGTTATTGGGCCAAGTCTTCCTTGGTTCAATATGATTTATTATTGATGAAACAAGGACAGTATCCTAGCCAAGTATGGGATTCCCAAGTCACCAACAATCCAATCTTTGCTGATTTCTTGAAGTTGAATTATTATGATTCAGTTGATAGAATCAGTGGTACTGCATTAAGAGCATTATTAGTTCAACAACCAGATATCTTAAAGAATGATCATTACTTCACCTCCATGGAATCCGAAGGGTTTAAGGGAACCATTAGAGTATTGAGACCGGTATGTGAGTTTGATAACCTTGAATTAGGTTATAGATGTGTCAGTAGACCAAATGGATCTGACGCTCCAGAGTGGTTCTAGGGTGGTTCTAGGGTGGTTCTAGGGTGGTTCTAGCTGCTTCAGTATATACTTTTATTTATTCATTACAAAATCAACATCTTGCTTTCAGTTCTTCATGAATAATACCTTGTAGTATGATTAGCTGACTGTCGGTTGGTCTGTCGGTATGTCTGTCGGCAGGTCGGTCAGTTTTGTCTCCTCCACAATCTCCCCCAATTCGTATTGACATACCAAGTAGTAATCCATTACTAACAATAGACTACCTCTCTTGAACAGGAAATAAAACCCGAGTAAAATTTCAAAAAGTTAGATCCGAGATCCGACATCCGAAATTGCTTCAACTACGAACAAACAAAGAGACAGACATACATACATACAGACAGACAAACATACATGCAGACAGACAGACAGTGGAGTACCCCCTCTTCGGTAAATAATCCGATATGGGGGAACCTTCCATTGTCCGATTGTAGAAGATGTATGTGTAAGCATTCTAATCAATGACACAATCATTTGTCCATTGTTTTCCATTCCCCCACGGCCCAAACCAGTCGGTGAAAATGCAGGCAGGCAGACAGTCAGTGAAATAACAATAGACAGAAAATAAAAAAAAAAGTGATAAAAAGAAAAACCAAAAGGGGGAACCCACCCACTTAGTGTCTGTCTGACCGTCTGTTCTCCAATTTTTCATTCTTGTTTCTATTTCTTTCTTTGCTCCTTCTCTTCCGTGCGTCTGTCTGTCTGTCTACCTACCTGTCTGCCTGTCTGTCTTGTTACTAAGTACAACACACTATCTGTCTACCTGTCTGTTGTGTCTGCTGTCTGTCTGGCTGTCTGTATCAACTCAGTATCAACCTTCTCCAACAAAACCCTTTTTTTTTTCGTTACTCCAAACAGTTTAACCGAGGTTCTCCCGAAGAGCCCCCTCCCCCCCCAAATCAAAACAAGTAATCATTTCCAAACAAGCCAACCACCGTTCAAGAAAGCGTCACTATGGACTCGGAAGATAAGCGATCAAAAGTGTCAAGAGCCTGTGACTACTGCAAGAAGAGAAAGTTCAAATGTGGTGGTAAATCACCTTGTGATCTCTGCACCAAGAAGGATATCGAATGTACCTTCAGCATAATCGATAGAAGAACAATACGACGTAAGAACAAAAAGAGAACAGTCAAGAACAAACCAAAGATTATTAAAGACGAAGGAGCTATCGATAAACATATCTTGAAGATCTTATCGAAAAAGAATCACGTCCCAAGGCATTATCAACCGTTGATTACTTTCCCATTACATAAAGTAGATGCATCCAATCAAGAAGAGGAAGGCGAAGAAGCAGAACCCTTTGCCAGACACAGCGCTTCTACTGCCGTATGCAACGATGGTGATAATGGTATTTGTGAAGATGGAACCTGCGAAGAAGAACTTGAAGACTCCACTACCAAGGGAAGAACAAACCAAACCCCCACCAAAAAAGAACTAGATTCATTATTATCCATCACCTCTAAGAAGCCACACAAGGAAAGAGAACCACCCCGAGTCCTTTATGACTCAGCAGGGAATCTTCGTTATTTCGGTGAAAGCTCCCCCCTTGCATTCTTATTCGAATGCAGGAAGATCTTTAATGAAAGAATTGGAGAATCGGCATTCACTTCCAATAATACCAATTATGAAATCACCGATGCCACAGATGAATCATTAGATATTGTACAAACTGAACTCCCGTCTAGGGAGATTTGTGATCATTTGATTGAAATCTTTTTCATTAATTTGTCTCAAGCTTGTTATTTATTCGATTTGAAACATTTCATTCCAAATATTGTCGATCATGTCTATACCCATTTCAACAATTCGCCCCCTGAAAAGATTGCCTTGTTATATGTGGTCCTTGGTGTCGGATTAACCTATGCTGAATTATCTCTGGATGATATATTACAACAACTCTCATCACCAAATATGAAAGGTAGGGCATATTTCGAATTCGGAATGTATTTAACTAAGAGATATATGAATAATGGGAGATTATGGATTACAGAAGCATGCATCGTGGCATACTATTACTATCAAGCAGTTCAACAACGAAATACCGCCTGGTTAATGCTAGGTATGGCGATTCGTAATGCTCAAGCATTAGGATTGCATCGAAAACACATAAATGAATCATTTAGAAATCCCGCCTATGTTCGTCATAGAAGGAAATTATTCAGAACCTTGTATATCAATGATCGAATTTCTTCAATCTTAGTTGGAAGACCATTGATTATTGATGATTATGATTACGATGATTTCGAGACTGAAGATATATACGAATTAGATAAGGATGGCCAACCTATAAAACATCAACGTATAACTTGTCTCATTGAAGCTAGTAAAATGGCGAGATTGAATGGGAAAATCGTGAGAAGCTTCTACGTTGATGGAATAATCAATCCATACAAGGCGGAAAAATTAGCGATTGAATCTAAAATTTTATCGTTAAACCTCCCAAGAAATATCCAAATTGACCAAGTGGTAGAGAATGACCCAGTTGCCAACTCGAAGAATGAAGAAATCATAAGAGATACCAAGATTCCGTTATTATTAGTTCATTTATCCCAATTGTATGGCATTGTCCTCTTGTGTCGTCCATTCTTCATGTATTTGATCTTTCATAAGAACAAAAAGAAATCATTTGGCAAAAAACCGAAATCACGTCAAGATATAGCCATGTGTAATTTCTGCAAGGCAACAGTGAAATCATCTTCATTAGTGATCCAACTCATAGACTATTACATCGGATATATCCGGTTCTTACCTCAACGTGTTGAATCCAATGGTATCATCCATTCTTGTCTTATGGCAGCCTTGGTGGTTGGATTATCAATCTTATATTTTGAATTGAACGAGTATACCGAAGAAGATGGATATTCACCTACTAAACAAATGGATTACTTGAATTCGGCCAAAACAGTATTTGAATTCTATAGTAATTGTAATTCAATGGCTAGAAGGTTTTATTCAATTATTAATGATATGCAATTTGCGTTGATGGATAGGTTTAATCTTGATATTCATGGAAATAGATTAACTCCACGGGAATCTGTCCCTCCTGTTCCTCCAACTACCACCACCGCTACCACCGCCAACTTTGCCACCACCAATGTCGCCACCAATGCCACCCTTGCAACAGCTTCGACAACTGCCCCTACTGCTACCACCACTGCTACCACCACCACCACCGCAAACTCCCCTCCTCCTCCTCCTCCTCCTCCAACAACCACTACCGTCCCCTCAACCCATCCCACTCAGTACCAACCCATGATTCGCCCAGAACCAGAAATGAATATCCTTCACATGGACCCACCCTATCAAAGCTTTAACCAAGACTACGATAGTTTTATAGACAGTTTCGGGACCCTATTACCAATGGCAACTATGGGCCAATCGATAAATTCAAGAATCCCTTTGATGATGGGTTCGCATACATTTCAGACTATGTATCCTGAAAATGGAAATGCCACCACCAATTCTAATTCGAATACTATCATGAGTCTGTCACCTTCGTCGAATTCGGATTCGAGCACTTTGTCTACTTCTATGGATGGTAGTTCTGCAAGTAAGGAACCGTTGGATATGTTTATGTATAGTGCTGGCGTCAATGATGTTCTTTATGATGAGATTGTATAGTTTTTTGCCTTCCCCCTTCCCCTTACTACTTTGTTATCTATATATTTTATCACGTATTACATGCAGTTAATCCATGCAAATAAATAGTTTATAGATTACAATAAATACAGATATATAAACAGCATAAGAAATATCAAACAAATAATTAAATAAACACAAACAAAAAAACAACAACAACAACAACAACTTATCCCATTAATCTCGTTTCATTTTCATTCAAGAATTTTCTAACTTGAGCCAAACTACCACCTAGTTTCTTAAATATAGAAACCTTGATATTTAAATCATATAAATAATTCAATACAATTTCTCCAATTTTCAAAATATAAACCGTATTTTCCAAACTACGATTCGATGATGTTTGTGGTGACCCGTTATATAAATGTAAATTAGTAAATTCTTGTTCTAATTTCAAAGCCATACTTCCAACTGTGCCAGCACTTGAAGAAGTAGCAGCAGCTTGATATTTCAACTTGAGATAATTCTCAATTTTGTCCAAGAGTTTCAAAACCATACTAAATCTTTGATTTAATGCAAATATTAAATCAGCATTGTCATTATTTCCAGAATTATATTCATTTTTCTTAATGATATAAATGGAAAAAATCGCAAGGATAATAAACACGTGGAATAACATTTGTGAATGGACTAAATTACTTGAAGTACCAAATTCTTCAGTAATTCTTAAATGAATGTTTCTCTCAAACGTAGACAAGGTGTTTTCTTTATCATCAACAAGATGGTGGATTTTACCATCATCGGAAAACAATCCTGAGACTTCTTTATCATCATGAATGAAATTTCCATTATTATTCAAAAAGCCAAAGTCAGTACTAAACACTCCAGCAGGTTTGGTATCCATGTGATGTTGTTGGTGGTCAGGAACAGTTTCCGACTTGAACAATACCAATTTAATAATCATCATACAGCAATCAATAATCTTCAAATAATCATAACCATCAATTGGATTAGCCGTATTCCCTGGACTATTGTCTATTAATACTTTATTAAAGTTACGATTCAATTCATCGAAATTACGTAACCAACTTTGTTCCTTCACCAATTTAAAATCAATCAATGATGAAATTTTCGTATAGTTAGCCAAAAGGACATAATCCAATTTTTCAAAATCTTTATAAGGAGAAGAAGGAGGGGGAGGAGGGGGAGGAGCACCCGGACCATTGTGATCACCCAGTGGTATGAATTTTGCCAATTCATCCAAAATCTTAAACACGTCAATCTTTTTCATTTCTTGATATTGCTTGATTTCATATAATCCATGAACTAAACAAATGAATCCATATCTACTCAATCTGGTTAATTGATTAACTATTTTCTGTTCAGAATCCGTCAGAAGGGGTTTATCTGGATTACCTGCTTTTGTCAAATTCAACAACAAATTCTTAAAAATTATCGGTTCACCAGCATTCAAATAATTCAGTAATGTCTTATTGCCCTTCTTTTGACTATATTCTTGAAATTCTTGATAATGCTTAAATCCCCATAATATTTCATCATCTTGATTCGAAATACTTAAACTATTCAAATCATTCACCAGTAATGTTAATGGAACATTGTACATCATTAACAAGAAATTAGTCAATCGATAAATCATAAATACAATTCGAACTTGTGATTGAATATTGATATTATTCTTGAATTTCATCTCGTCATTATGATTACAGGAAAACAACGACATTTCAAACCCAGCTCCTTTTGACCCATTATCTTCCAATCCTCCAGAACTACCTCCTCGTGACAATTTATTATAAATCTCTTCATCTTCTCCATTTATACTAAACAAAATCTCGCGGTTACTCTTGATGCTCGTCTTCACCAACGAATTCAATGCATTCAATTGTCGAATCACAATATATACATTATTCTCATTATCAGAAAACAATCCATAGATAACCGACAACGTCAAAGATTGAATTAACCATAATGGATTCACGGTGGAATTATTCTCTTTACTATTATTCTCCTTTTTGATTTCATCAACCGAATTCTTTCTACTCTCTAAATAAATATGAATCGTTCTTCTTGAAGCTTCGTATAAATGTTCTGCATCATTTTTATTATTGGCCAATAATGCTCCAATGGTAGCAATCAACAAAGGTAAACAAACTCTAGCACTTTCATTGTTGATATCTTCGTTAGCAGTCATATTCATGATTTCATATTCATTCAACTTCGAAATATGGATGAATGGGAAATGAGCCAAGAAAATCTGAATAAATGTTGTGAGATAAAATTCCAATTTTTCATTAGATGGAATTGTAGGTGTCATGATCCCACTGATTGGATATTTACTCAATGCCTTATTTATCATATGTCTCATATGGTTGGTGAATAACTTATTGGTTGAATAATTGCTCATTTTCAATCGATTCATCATGGCATGGTCGATATGTTGTGGTTGTGTATGAACTGGGAATTGTTGTTGTTGTTGTTGTTGTTGTTGTTGTGGTGGTGGTGGTGGTGCTTGAACATGATTTACACCTCTATTAAAGTCATTAGGATTGAGCTGTGACTGTAATGATATAAACAGACCCAGTTCAATTCCATGGGAATCACCAAGCATTCCTCCAATCTTTTCCAAACCATTCACGTTAGATGGACTTCTCAAATTCGAAGGAGAATTTCCATCTACTCCAGAAGATGCAGCTGATGGATTATCAACATAGAACGAATAACCCCCCGGAATAAACTGAGAATTAAAATCAAATCCACCATGATTTAACTCTTCAATATCATTAAGGAAAGTCAAATCTATATCCATCCCTTGATTGTCGTTGGTCTTTATTTTTGCAAAGTTCCCCTGTGGCATGGGTGATTCATCGTCTTGTTCTTGTTTGATTGGAGTCAATGTTCTAAAGCCTTGCATTTGATGGGTAAGTGGTGGTTCAGAAGGTAATACATTTTCAGGAACATCATAAAAAGAATATCCAAAATCATTATATTCTTCGGTTTTGATGGCATCTTGTTGAACAAATTGCATGGGTTGGTTTGGAGATTGGATATGTTGCAGCAGGGTAGGAGTTCTCTGTATTGCTGCTTGCAGTTGTTGATTCATGATTTCTTGACTGGCAATCGCTGCTCCGGGCATAATAAATGATGAATCGAAATTAACACTATGTATACTTGTTGATCTTGTAGCGCCCATTTGTGCCGATGAGAAATTTGAACTATTGGTGAATTGTTGATTATTAAATCCGCCCTGTGCATTCATAGCATTTGAATTATCGGATAAACCAGGAATAGAAGATAACCAATTCATGTCATCACCAGAAAACGTGGGACGTAATTGAGGAGTTGAATATTCGACATTTTCTGGATTCGGATATATATCATTAAATTCTGGAACACTGATGGCATAGTTTGCCCCAGATTGAGCTGAAAATGAAGCTCCTCTTCTCATACTTGTACCAGCATTCATTATTTTGAGCGCCTGCCTTTGCAATGGATTAGTCAATGAGTTTTTCCTCGTTGATCCCGAAGTAGAAACAGATGAAGTACGTTTAGCCGTGCTGCCTCCGCTTGTTGTCGATATAGCTCGTTTGTTAGACCCAGATGCTGTTTTGGCGACTTTTGATTTGGTGGTATTAATAGAATTAGAATCAAATAAGTTCAAATTAAACTGCACTGGGTCTTGTTTCTTTCCCGTATTTATTATAGGCATTGGTGAGGTGGATGGATCGGAGTCATCGTCGCCCATATCTCCGTCGTCGTCATCATCATCATCACCACCTTGTCCTTGTGATCTCTTGATTGACTTTCTTCTTAATCTAGTTATGGCATCTGCACAACCCGCGTGTAATTTTTGCGCATGTCTTAATAATAAATCACGACGACTAAACTTCCGTTGACATACACCACAACTGAATGGCTTTTCCTTAGTGTGCGATCTTTCGTGTCTTCGTAGATGTTCCAAACGGGCAAATGCTCTTGTACATACTTGACAAACAAATAAACGAGGTTTACCTGATGGGGTGGTTCCGTATGCAGTCAACTCCAAAGGGATATTCTTTTGTTTTTTAGATGAGCCCGGTGCCGTGGTGGTGGTGGTGGTGGTGGTGTTGTTGTTGTTGTTGTTGTTGTTGGCAGTGTTGGAATTTTGCATAACAGGCATTGATGGAGGAGGACCTTTATCGAGGGAATCTGCCATTGATATTGAGGTATTTAATATTGGATGATCATTTATCACTCCAGTATTTGCTGTATTATAATCCATATGAAATGTTGGGAATTGTTGTGCTTGAGAAATCATAAGTTGCTCTTGTATAGTAATGTATGTTAGATATAAAGTTGTTCAAAACACTCTCTCTTTGTCTGGTACATAAAAAAAAAAGAGCGAATTTGTCTTCTGTATCTGTATGTGTTGATATTCCACAAAATGGATGAAGGTTGAAATATGGAAAAGGTATCTCAACAGTAGTGTGTGAACAGTAAATGTGCTAACAACGTGTGAAAGACCTGTTGATATTATTGTTGCTTCAAGTCACTCTCTTTAAAATGTAAGCCAACTATCAAGTGATTTCTCTTATTTGTAAAATCTCGATATTCCTTAAACCTTAAAAAAAATGGCCGATAAAAAAACAAAAAAACACTTGGATGGCTAAGACAAAAAAGAAAAGGGTCAGTTCTCTGGTTTTTAATTATTTGACTGTCTGAATTACGTAAGTGGGCAGGAAAGCGTGTACTTCAGACAAAAAACTTTTTTGGTTAACAATGATTTTTTGATTTGCGTGTGGAAGGCTAAAAAAACAAATCAAATAAAAAAAAAATGACTGACGGGCAAAATTTGTGTCTGATTTTCTTTGTAATTAGTGAATTTTTTTTGTGGGGGAGTTAAAAAAAAATTCAACACCTAAAAAAAGGGGTGGCAATCTTGGTGTATGGGGGGGGGAGGAGGAGGAGGAAGAGGGGCGGAAAGACGTATTGTTTCAGTAAGACCCTGATTAAATTATAGGTAGTAGTTGAGTAGTTGTAGTTGAAGTGTAAGTATATGATATACTTTGTTGATACTATAGTTGAAATAGTGTGCTTCTTGTAAAAGAAATGATAGGTCAACTCTTTCTTAAAAGTTTAGGGGGACAGTAATTTGGACACAAACAAAAAAAAAGGATAAAAAAATTCTCTTGATCTTTCTCTCTTTATAGAAATATTATTATTATTGTCGTTTTGTTGGGCTGAATGAGTCCGTGTCGTATAACAAACAGTTCTAATTCCCTTAGTATATTACTATCTAGTTTGATTGGGTAGTAGTAAACCTGGCTATACCTTACACTTTCTCACACTCTGTACAAGGGTAATGAAGTTGTGCTTGATGGTGAATTAATCGTATTCGAACTACCAAGGATAATTCTGTGTAATTATACGCCCCACTGTGGGTCTACTTTATATGCCTGGTAAGAAAAAATTTTTAGTGTCTGATATTAAACGATAATCTCTCACCCTAAAAAAAAATGTCCGACACTAAAAAAACAACAGCAAAAGTCTTGGAATAGCTTAAACAATGATTTCGTATAATCCAAACGTGCTGTCGGTATATACTAGATGGGGATGGTTAATGTGTGGATGAGTCAGTGCGTGCCAGGGCTAATGTAGGCCGACGGATGATTGAATGAAAACGGCTGGTATTAGTTGTTGTTATTAGTTGTTGTTATTAGTTGTTGTTATAGTTCTTGTTGCAAAACACATAAATCCACTCGCCAATTCCAGAAAACAAACAAGGCAGCCGTGTAATCTAATGAACCGTGGATGAAAATCTATCAATGGTTAGGGTAATATGTTCGATCAATTGACTAGTTAAGGATAGTTGCAGGACTTATAGTATAAGAACAAGAACAACAAGAATAACAACAACGACAACGACGACAAGAAGAAAGTTTTACAACCAAAAAAAAAAGCTTGATTTAATCAGTGCGTGTAATGAGCTGCAAATCAAATAAGCAAAAGCTAACAACGTATATATAAGTGTTGGTCGAACCCTTCCAGATAATCCCTTAAGGGGTGCCATATGTACTCTAACCTCCTGTTGATCTGTCTATCGTGTATCCCCCCCTGAAACTATCAATACTTGAACCCAAATGATACTACAAATAGCCTAATCTTAGCACTTGCGCTCTTATACTACTTTATTCTGTACTAAAGTATTAAATGTCTGCCTGTCCCATAAATGTGGGGTAAAGCGCACAAAAAATGATAGTAGCAACAACAACAAAAAAAATGTCTGTCTGAAAAAACTGTAATACATACCCCACTAAACTCACCTTTATGATATAACTCCGACGCTAAAGTATATAAAGGCAACCAACCATGATTTATTATTGCATTTCTATTGTATTAGTAATTGACGAGAAAGATGCGTCAGATGGGAAACGGGATCATAAAAGCGATTGGAGCGGGCTCATGTTCATCAGCGAGGTATTACAAAGCCCGCCCAACTGTTCGGATGGCAGTTCCTTACATGAAAAGAACTGAAAAGGAAGAACATAGTTCTTTCTCTCTCCATACAATAAGTGAATACTTCCGGCAATTGACAGAACAGCACAAGCTCGTCTTTTTTTTTTTAAAAAAAAAGTCCCTATTGGCATATGTTGCTAATCCCGGTACTCGGTGAGAATAATCCATCTCATCCAAAAACTCTAATACCCGCGCTTATTATTATTGTTGTTGTTGTTATTACAAGCACCCCCACCCCCACATTTTTTACTTGTTTAGTCTTTCCAGGCACACTTGCTTTGTAAGATTGTGTACCGCCGAGACTATAAGTTTCTTAACCAATCGATGGTTATAACCAACTGGCGCCAACGGGATAAAAATGATCTTACTTGAGAGAAAGCATACTCTTTTTTTTTTGAAGCATGTATTAAATTCTTTTCCATAGTTTGCTTACACAAATCGGCATCATCATGTTGACCCAACATTACCTCAGATCTTAGTTTTTGGTATACAGATTTAGTACTTTCGAGGGTATACGTTTTGATCAAGTAGGGTACCCCACTGGTTGATTGAATAATTCATTAGAGGATACGATCGTATAAACCTGCCCCTACTACTATGAAGGAACTCTAGTGAATATACCCTGAAGCAACCGGACTGACTGATCTCATCAACCAACTCATGTAATCGCTCCCGTGCCAACTATCAACCATTTTCCACTATCGAGCACCCTTCAAAAGAATCTTTCATCTCTTTTCAATTACTCGATCAATAACACCATTTACGTTTTTTAATTCACCACCCAAAACGGACCCAATAGTGCCACACACGACTACTCACGTGACAATTACAAATTAATTTTTTCTTTTCTTTTCTTTTCTTTCCACTTCTTCGTTGCCTCTTTCTTTTTTTTATTTTTATCTGATCTTTCACTTAGTAATCAAGGGTCGATAATATATAGATAGAGTCGCATACCGACAGACAGATAGACAGACAGACAGACAGACAGACACATCATGGGAGTTGTTGAGATTGAATCAGAAGATCAGTTCACCACTTTAACAAAGTCCGATCCATCAAAATTAATCGCGCTTTATTTCCATACACCATGGGCCGGACCATGTAAAACCATGAATAGTGTATTTAAAACATTAGCCGATTCAAAAGCATCTGATTCGAGTTTATTATTCCTTTCGATAAATGCCGATGAATTATCTGAAATCAGTGAATTATTCGAGGTTAGTGCCGTGCCTTATTTTATCCTCATTAGAAATTCAACCATTTTGAAGGAATTATCAGGGGCTGATCCAAAAGAATTCATTAATGCCTTGAATCAGTTCTCTGCCCCATCATCAACATCACAAAGTGCTCCACAGGTGGAACAACAACCATCTCAAGATTCCACAATACAGACATATGCTCCTCCTCCTACCACTACTACTAATAATAATAATACCATCCCTGAAGAATCAGCAGAAGCACTCAATGAACGACTTAAGAAATTGACCAATGCGGCACCAATAATGTTATTCATGAAAGGATCTCCTTCGGCACCGCAATGTGGATTCTCGAGACAATTAGTGGCAATTTTAAGAGAACATCAAGTTAGATTTGGCTTTTTCGATATTTTGAAAGATGATGGTGTAAGACAAGGATTAAAGGAGTTTAGTGATTGGCCTACATTTCCTCAAATGTATATTAATGGAGAATTCCAAGGTGGATTGGATATTATTAAGGAAAGTATTGAAGAAGATGAGCATTTCTTTGAACATGCACTCGAAGCAACTGCTTAGATTATAATTAATTACTCTTTTTGTCTATGTATGTATGTATGTATGTTATTTCTATAAATTTTTAGAGAATCTGTATCTATACTCTTCCTTGGGAGATAAGTGTATCCAATTCTGGATCTGACAGAAATACATCATCGTCATCAGTATCCACCTCAGTCTCATCAATGGGATCACTCATTACCCCTTCTTCGTAGTCTTCCCCTTCTTCGTAGTTTTCCCCTTCACCCCCACTCATCTCTTTATTGATCTTTGCCTGAATGTCAACCTGAAACTGATCATATTCATGCATCCCCCCGGAATCATCATTCTCTAAAACAGGTAGGTCTTCGTCGGCATATATCTCCCTGAAATTCCCTCCTAATCGACCATATCCAAATCTCCCCTGCTTCAGAGATGGTTTCTTTCGATTATTGATCAATGGAAGAAAATATCCATCAATTAGATTCAAATCGGAAAATGAATCTCCTGGGGAGATATATTTCTGATATAACTTAATCTGATTCATTGTTCTTCGTTCACTTTTGATCATTTTGAAATGTCTCGGGAACTTAATCTTTGATTTTGATGTTGAACCCGAGGTGGCATTTGGGATTTTCCGAAGATTGACTCTGGTTGACCTAATCCCCATCTCCTGAAGTTGTGGCGAGAGATTAGATATACTTAGGTCATCAACTATATCACTGGCTATTTGGAGTGGATAATTGGAATCACGAAATATATGATAGTTTTCTAATAATGATAGATTTAAAAGGGTGAGGTTGGTAGGAAATTGACTCAATACTTGTTCGACGGAATAATAATCAGCATCATCTTTAGATAAATTGGAAAAATTCGATGATGAATAGATGATTTTCCCAATTGCATGGAATAAATTAATTTGATTCTCTCGAATGTAATTCGGCAGGAGATTTACTTTGTTGGCAGCGTCCGGTCGTTGTTCAGCTAGAGCATAGACTGACCACATTTGCAAATTGAATATTAACGATCGAATATCTCCAATCTTATACATCTCATCCAAGAATGCATTTAATTTTACCTTTGGGATTCGTTTAAATACCTCATCTTCCAGCTTGACTATCCTCCCCACTGTCTTTTTTAAAAATCTAGTAGCGATAGAATTAAACTTAATAACCTCCACTTGAGACACCAGACTCAATTCTTTGCCCAACAACGTATCCACTGTCAAATTATTCTCAATACTAAACCACATGGCACCACCATCACTATCACCCTCATTATATTCAACTTCACTCAAACAAATCACCAATGGCGGCAAGTCTCCATCATAATATATCCAATTCATCAAAGCTTGGCGAAATTTCATCAAGGTTTCATGATGATACACGTTAGGTAGTTCTTCAATTAGCACCAAACTTAAATTGCTGCCGATTTTATATCGACAATCATTCAAGAATTCAACAATGTCATAACTCTCAGTATATTCAACCACGGGGTCATGGCGGTTAAATATGGAACCATGGGGTATGAGTTCCTTAGCTAGGGTTTTTATGGTGGTGGATTTGGAACTTCCTGAAGGACCAGTAAGGATTAACACACGCGTATTCACTATTCCACGTATCATTGCTGATAGGGAAGATTTCACCTGGAAAAGTTTGGTGGGGTTGATGCATATGTCACTTGAAGTCGAAGGGGAATATTTATCGACCCATTGAATTGATGTGGTGGGGGAGGTGGTGGAGGAGGACGACGATGACGATGACGACGATGAGAATGGAGATAGGGTCGGTTTGATTGGTGATGTTATTGATGTTAGGGGAGTAGGGGTAGCTGATTTTATTGGGGATAGTTTCTTGGGACTAAGATATTCTTCTTCATCTGTTTCATCCTCTATTTCTTCAAATGATGACTCTAGGTGTGCATATTTTGTTTTCTTCCTTGGTGGCATTTAGATAATTCATCATGGGATCAAAGAAATGGATTTGTATGGAGAGGAAGAAATTGAAAAATGGTTTTTGTTTGTTTTTTCGCAGTTTGAAGAATTGATTCGAGAGACACGAGACCCTTTGAAGAACACTTTGAAGAGCACTTCGATGAACAGGTTTATGGTATGGTGGAAGTTGTTTTAAGCACTAAATTACTCCTTGGGTGATTGAAAGATTGTGGTATGAGTAATTGATTACTTTTGGTGAGTTTTTGCCCTTTGATTGGCTGTACAAGGCAAAATGGACTGGTTGTTGCAAAAAAAACAAAAAAAACTACCCCCAGTCTACTAGATTCTAATCATAGTGGGGTTTCTCCACCAGTCATTCCAATAGAACCGGGTTTAACCTCTTACTTGTGGTCATATCACCCCCGACACCGAGAAACTATATATGTACTAAAAATCCAAAGTGGTTGTAAAAAGCCATTCACATTTTCCTGTTTTTTTGTTTTTTTTTTTGCAACCCAAGATTGCTCTACTAACAACACATCAACTATTAAGTAAGAATAAACCTAACAAGAAAGAGAATAGATCACCCTGGAAATATCATACAGTGAAGTTACTCCTGGAGGTGATTTGTTTTTTTGCAAAAAAGACATCATTTGCAAAAAAAAAAAAACCCCCAATCAAGATCAACTTTTGCAAGAGAAGTAATGAAGGCATGTGCCAAATCAAGGTAAGGGGCGACCTTATTGGTTCATTTACCCTAAATGGGGAATTTCTTTCTACCCACGGGGTGATAAGCATATGTATTAGCCGCTATTGTATTGTATTATTGGTGTTGTAATAAAAGGGGTCCTTCCCTCGTATTCTGCTTTTCTGTAAGCAGTATTTAATAACAACAGCAACAATATTCGTTTAGAATTATTTTGCATTGTTCGATTATTTGCTAACGGCTCTCGTTAACAAAGAAACAGAAATACATGGTTTACTGTTAGTATTTACTATGATGATGACTGACAAGTAAGATATGGTAGAGGTCTATACATTATACATGATCCTATTGAATTACACAATGTATTGTTAGCCATTGTGATGCTATAATAAGATATTAGCTGGGGGGGGGAGTCTCATATTAAACGAGTAGCAGAATATTTCTTTCGGCTCCAACCCTATCAACCCCCCCCCTCTCTCTCTCTTCCCCTTTTGGTAGAGTGTATAGTATTTAATCTATTCACTACAAAGTCTATATGTTGTTGCATGACCACCTTACCACAGCCTTGGCGTGGCTTGTCCTCCAAGCCCACTAACACCAAACAAACAAACAATCAACTTCGCCATTAAAGAAAGAAAGAAAGAAAGAAAATTTATTTTCTGATTGCGACTTAACCGAAAAGAGCAAATTTAATTTACATGACTTATCAAATTTCATCTTACTACTATAACTACTATTACCATTACTACTGCTACCCACTACGAGTAGTACAACTCTGCATTTGCAATCAAATCACTACTACCGTGTACTCATACACAATGCAGTCACATTATTCATATGACCCTAAACTAACTATAGAACCAGCATACTATTCCGAGGGAGGAATACCAGTGTTTAAACCAACCATGCAACAATTCACCAACTTCTATCAATTTAACAAGTCGGTGAATAAATATGGAATGTCCAGTGGAATAATCAAAATTATACCTCCAAAAGAATGGAAAACACAAGTGTCTAAATGTTACACTAATGATAATCTAATCAACAATATTATCATTAAAAATCCAATTGTACAACATATAAATCAAGTGAGTCCAGGTATTTATCAACAACAGAACATTGAACGTCAGAGGAAGTATAATATCTATCAATGGAAACATTTAGCTGACAATTATCAACCTCCAAAGGCAAAAAATAAACAAAAAGAACCACATCAACAACAACAACAACAACAACATCCTCCTCCGCCAGACCAACCACCAGAATCACCTCGCAAACTAAGACAACAGCATCATATACCGGACTATACAATAAATACCCAAGAATTCAATGATGGTCGATGTAAAGAATTAGAATCGACATTTTGGAAATCTTTAACCTATGCCCAACCAATGTATGGTGCAGATATGTTGGGCTCATTATTTCCGGATAATGTTAAATCTTGGAATATCGCTCATTTACCCAACATTTTAGATTTAATGGATAATAAATTGCCCGGAGTCAACGATGCCTACTTATATGCTGGACTTTGGAAAGCTACTTTTGCGTGGCATTTAGAAGATCAAGATTTATATCTGATAAATTATATTCATTTTGGTGCTCCTAAACAATGGTATCTGATTCCTCAACATCATCAACATAAATTTTATGATTTTATGAAGGATACCTTCAATGAAGAATATGTGAAATGTCATGAATTTTTAAGACATAAAACATTCTTGGTTTCTCCTGATTTATTGAAACGGAATGGTATTGATGTAAATAGTATTATTCATCGAGAAGGTGAAATAATAATCACCTATCCCTATGGCTATCATGCCGGGTTCAATTACGGATATAATCTAGCCGAATCGGTGAATTTCGCTCTTGATGATTGGTTTGAATTTGGAAAAGCATCTAAAAAATGTGAATGCATAAGTGATGCCGTCGCCATCAACATAGATCAAATCATGTCCAAGTATTATGGAACGCCATATAATGATTCTTTATTATCACCACCTCCTACTTCAACAGACGAGAATGATGAGGCTGAACAGCCAATTCCAACACGAAAAAGACGTCACAATAGTAGTGCAGCCACCAAGAGCTCCACCAAGAGCTCCACCAAGAGCTCCACCAAAAGCTCCACCAAAAGCCCCACCAAAAGCCCCACCGCCGCCACAGTCCCGATCACCCAGAATGAATGTGCTCTATGTCCCAACTCGTTTTCTCACACATCACTAGGTCAATCACCATTATTCAAACTTTGGTCAACGGATTCAAACGGTAAAGTTCATAAAATATGCTCACTTGGGTTCCCAAAACAATTACATCATAAAGGCAATGCTATAACTGGTCTATCTACAATTACAAGAAATCAACGTAAGTTAAGATGTAGAGTATGCAAAACTAATGAAGGGGCTTGTTTTCAATGTACTTATTCAAAATGTGCCCGATCATATCATCCAACTTGTGGACTTCTAGATGGGGTCAGATATACTACCAAGGGAGAATTTTATTGCAAATATCATCACCCGAAACAAACTCAATCACCTCGGCCATTTGCATTGAATTCTGGGATGTATATTCAGTTTTCATTTAATGGGAAGTATTATTTTGGCCAAGTGATTGAAGACAGAAAGAATGAACAGTGCTGTTTTATAGGTGTGTATCCATCTTTTAACGATATTTTGGAGATTCCATATGGGGATATACTATCAGATGAAGATTCAATATTTATGACTACCCAAGAAGGCTTAAACCAAAACAATGAAGAGAAGAATAATTATGTTGCTAGATCTATGAAAATTAGTAATCTTTTAAGTAGTGATGATAATGATAACATGCCTAGGCAATATCATGAGAGCAAGACAGAAGAATTGAAAATAGCCCTGGATGATGCTAGTAGGACGAGAAGTGGTAAAGTTTATGAAAAGTAATGAATAAATCTTATGTAATTAGTTTGTATTATTTGTAACGATTAAATCGTGTACTTTAATAGAAGTATGTATATATCATCGTTGTCTACTTCTGCTTGGCGTGTACTCAACCCACGTCGATTGACTGATTTTGCCATCCATAGTAGTTTAAGTAGTTGCAAAAAATTTACCACTTTCACTCATCTGAGCTTTTGCACGACTCCTTCAAGATTTCTCAACTTCCAAAAATCTCATACAATTAACCTGCTTCCACCACCACTACCACCACCACTCCTTTCACCTCAACACATACTAGACACACATACTACACACACACAAGACATAAAATGGCTAATCACAAACCTGCACCAAAACAGGGAGAAAGAATCTCGAAGTCAAGAGCGTTCAACGCCTCTCTTTTGACCTTCCTCACAGTAGCCCTATTGGTAGTCTTAATATTTCATCTTATATGGGCAGTAAGAGTGATGATAAATAGACCATTTGGTAATTTGTTGAATAATTTGGTATATGGACCAGGTACATTAATAGCCAACTACGGAGTAAGTTCAAGATTAATAAAATATATAAATGCAAAACTAGTAGAAGAGAAATTAGATTCCGATTATAAGAAATATATATAAAGATTGCATTTCATGGGGCATTGGTGGTGGTTATGTTTGATGAATCACAATAGTTCCGAAGTATATCATATTCCAATTCACGTTTGTGTTGTTCAGATAACCAAATTTTCAATTCTTCAATACGAATAGGTTCAAATGAGAGGATCTTATCATACCATACTTGATCATTCCGAATCAAGTCGTTTAGTCTTTTGAATATACATTGTCGGAGTTGTGTTTGATCTAAGGGGGTAATATTGATCGGAAGGAGGAATTGGGTAATGTTGGTTATTATTTCAAGCATTTTATCTTTACCTTGAACGGGTTTTAATCCCCATTGTTTAAATCTATTTCGTAATTCAGTAGCAGTTAATAAATGAAAATGGCCATTTGGTTCTACCCTTAATTCATCTTCATCAAATTCTATTCCAGGGCTTGATGGAACTTGTAATATTGAAACATTTCTCTCCCCTGCTCCTTCCCCTGCCCCTTCTCCTGCCCCTTCCCCTTCCCCTCCATCATCACTGTCGTCGTCATTATCATTATCACTATCGACAGGACGCGTGATTTCAATAAGACTACAATCTTCCATATCATCCAGCACCTCAGAATCAGGTATCTCAAGATCCAAGTCAATCTCTTCTCGTTTCTTGTCACTTACTTTGCGTAGCTTGACACCCCCATGATTATCAAATTCCGATAGCCTTAAAGAACTAGAAACTTCCATAACAGTAGTTCTCAAAGTCTTTCGAGGGGCTTGTGTCCTGATGAATGGCATTTGTGAAGACATGAACTCGCCTTCTGAACTATCATCATCATCATCATCATTCATCATTATGACTATTCACACTATCAAACAACAATGGTGACTGAGGTGGAGGCTGTTTCGCAGAACCATGTGTTGGACCAATGATGGTCTCAAACGTCGATCTAGCAGATGAATAACTTGCATCATCTGCATCATCAGATGTGACAATTATCTCTTCGTTTATATCCAACGATGGATTTTCGATAGATTGAGACATTAGCTTGTATGGAACAGACCTGTTAGGAGAAACATCCTTCACGATTGGAGAAGGGGGCATACTACGCAACAACTTTGTGGTTTTCTTGGTTGGGGTCTTCATGGGTGATGTAAATGAGGATTTTACTAGAGTTGTATTCTTCTCTTTTGGTGAATCATTGACTAATATGCTCGAAGACGATGCAATTTCGAAAGGTTGTTGTTGAGATCCCTTTCTGGGAGGACCAACTGCAGTCGTAGGGGTTCCTGTGGGGGTTCCTGTGACTGTGGTGGTGTCTGCGGTGGTGTCTGCGCTGTCTATAACTTCATATATCGGCAGTTGGGTAATAGGCATAGCTACCGATGACTTTTTTGGAGAACTAACGCCAGCAAATTTAAAGCTCTGAAAGGAAATCACCGGATCTTCAAGATCACGTTGATGAGAAGTATCCTTTTGATACAAACTATCCAAAACTTCAAGTTTTGGGGGTGATTTCTCCCTCACCTCTATTACTTCAACTTCTGATTCTGAGTCCAGTATTATGATATCTTCTTGGGTGGCCGATAGATTAGACTCTGTATCTATTACAACCTGTTGACAGGGGGCATTTTGAGATAGGGTCATTACAAAAGGGCTCATTTCATAATCTTCATCTTCGTCTTCTATGAAGGTGCTTCCATTGGCTAACATTTGTTCATCATCTAAATCATACAACCATTTTATATCATCGCTGGATAATTCCGGTTTCGGATGAGAACAAGCTTGACTCCAGATACTTTTCTCGCTTTCTAGACTACTTTCGTAGCGTTGTATTCTTCTAGTTATGGCCTTCAAAGTCATCTTATTTGATGCTGGCAAATCGGGAAACTTCAATTTGATAGACTTGAGAATATAATGCCATTCTGATTTTGAAAATAACTTCGACGAGGAAGTGTTGGTTTTAGTATTATGGTCTGAGTGGGGATCTAACTGCTTCAAGTCTTCTACTTTGTTTAATCTCTTTAGGAAAGCATCTATTTTGGTCTGATCTCCCGAGAAGTACAGAAGTTTGTTATTGTCGAAGTTATCACGTACCATCGAAGTCATCGATTGATTCTTCCTCTTTTTGTTTCTTGTGGTTAGAGATTGCTGTTTTCGTTTCTTGGTTTCTGTCTGTTTGGGTAAAACTTTGGTGTTTACTTTGATGTTTGAAATCTGACTTGTTGACTCATCTGAATTCTTAAACGAACTTAGTCTCGAGATTGCTAGTTTTGATTGTTGTTCTTGATGGTCTCGTTGTAAGAAGTCTTCATGTAACCCTTGCATTTGGGTTGAATAAAAATAAAGTGACTGCTGTTCTTCTTCTTGTTGTTGCTGTTGCTGTTGTTGTTGCTGTTGTTGTTGTTGTTGTTGCTCATCTTCATTTATGACGTTATCACTTGAACCTTCACCCATATCTTCTGCTCATTACCTTCTATCATGGGCCTGTCGATCTTGGTATTGTTTGATACTCTATTTTGGGGTAAGAAGGTTTTTTTTTTTTTTTTGGTTGTCTCTCTCTTGTTATAGACGTGTATTGTTAGGGTGTATAAATAATGTATGTAAAATAATAATTAAGCAAATCTACAGAGAATACATTTGTTTGATTTCGGGTTTAATTTCCCAAGTTGAAGTTCGTTTGTTATAAGTTGAAATGTCTTGAATAGTACTCTTCAACACGGCTTTAGTGAAATCTTTAAATTCCTTCTTGGAAAGCTCTACTAACGTCCCGATGCTGAAATCTTGATTCAGTTCAATAAACTTGATAAGATTGGATAGAAGTATAGGGTCTTTGATAGTCTTCTTCTGTGGTGTTAGGATGTTTGTCTTTGGTGGAGTTGTGCTTAAATCGCCAGTTGGCTTAGTTTTCGACTTGGTTGGAGTCAGCAATGCTGATACCGGATCAATTTTGCTCAATTCTTCAGCTCCACTACCACCCCAATAATTCTTGAAAGGGTCTACTGATGCTTCCAAATCAATTAACTTGACGGTAGTAAATGTCTCAAAGAAAGCGGCATTCTCTTCATTGTTCCATTTGTTTATAACCAGTAAGGAAATGAATCTCTTCCTTTTTAGTCCATTCATATCATTCTCCACAAAATCGTCGTCTTCTTCATCGGGCATTATGGTAACATCATCCTCTTCATCTTCATCATCTTCATCTAAATCTTCCCCTTCTTCATCTTCTTTATTCCATTCCAAATCAGAGTCATATTCATAATCAAACCCGGTGATTGTGGTATTCAAGGGACTGTTTGAGATTTTTGGTTGTTGTGATTGATGCTTCTTAGAACACCAAGTTCCTATATATGGTGGTTTTGAATTTTCGTAGAAACTAATATACTTAATTTGAGGAAGACAAGAGATCATATCATGCACCTGTTGTTCAGTTGTATTTGAAGAATTCAAAACATTGATAATTTCTTCAGGAGTTACTGATGTGGTTAGTTTTGGAGTTGATTTCAAGGATTTAAGATAATCAGCAAATCCCGAGTGTTGTGGTGACTGGGGTTTCTTACTTATTATCGCATCTAATTCTTCCTTGGTTTGTGCTAGAGTCTTCTTTGGTATGGTTGTTTTCAACATGGTGACATTATTTTGAACAAAAAATGGCAAGAAATCAGATTGATAACGCGTTTTAGACAACTCCATATCTGAGTGAGAATCCTCCTTCGCGGTGGTAGTGTTGATATTCTGCCGTTTGTTAGTAGCAGTTGGCCTTACTTGGAAAAAGCTAGAGATTTTCATTTGACTTCTTTCTTTCAATTCTTCAGCTTTTCTCCTTTCTTCTTCAAGTCGATTCCTTTCGATTTCTCTGGTCCTCTTTTCCTCTTCTAATTTCTGTTTCTTTTCTAATCTCTCCTTTTCTTTCTCTTGCTTCTCTTTATCCTTTTGTAATTTCTCTTCTAACTTCTTCCTTTCTCTTTCTAGCTTCTCTTCTTCTAACTTCTGCCTCTTGGCATCTTTTTCCTCTTCTAATTTCTTTCTCTTATTTTCCCTCTCTTCCTCTAATTTCTTTCTTTTGGCTTCTTTTACTTCCTCTACCATTCTTCTTTTAGCTTCCTTTTCTTCCTCTAATAGTCTTTTCTTCTCTAATCTCTCTTGCTCCTTCTTTAACTTCTCCAATTCCTTTAATTTCTGGCGTTGAACGCGTTCTTCATCTTTATCAATCTTTGGTTTCTTATTAGTGGGGGCATTTTCTTTATCGGAGTCAGTAAGATCTATGATCTCCGAATTCTGTGTTCTTTTAGGACGAGATCGAGGAGATTCGCCTTCTGTCACGACAACCATAGGTTCTGAGTCTGGTAATGGTAACGACATAAATTGCTTATGGAATAAAGTTAAACCAGGTATATAAAAAAAGAGGAATGGTTGATTGGATGGTGTTTGAAAAAAAAATGGTCCAGAAAAGTGAAGATGTTATTTTTGCGCGTTGGAGCAACTAGCGCAACTCAAGTGTTTTTTTTTTCTGTTTTGTAAGAAGACGCGTTTGTTCATTCTTTCTTTCTTTCAAAGGAAAGGTACGAAGAGTTTCCACTAAGGTTCACTGCTGTATAGTGCGCATTGGTAAACTCTAAACAAGATCGTTTTGTTATTCTTATGACCGTGTGTTCCACGGATACAGCTTGGTTTTTTTTTTTTTGTTTTCAGGGTGAGTGTCACTAATTATTATTAAACTCAGTAAAATGGTTAGTTATGGAAGAAAAATGCAGCATACATTCTATATTGCGATTTTAATAAGGTGCTTGCTACATTGCGATTTTAGTTTCTGTAACCACGCCTTAGTTGGAGTAATCTAAATCGTATTGACTGACTGCAGCTTTAACGAACAACGTAAACTAAACCTTAGGATATTTGGCTCCTCTTGTTACCATACCTTTTATTAGTTGTAACTTCGGACATTTCATTCTCTGTACCACAGAACAACACTACAAAATGGGGTTGAGGTTCCAATATTGTACTGGAGATATATACCTGGTGTTAAATAAGGGCCAAGTCACCACCCGGGGTTTTTGGTCAACCTACTGGAAAGGTCTACAAACTCTTTAAGAAGCGCTCTCATCGGATGTATTGAATCATACCGATTGCGTTTATGTAGAACATGGTGAAAAACATTCTTCAACACTTTTGTTCCGGTACTCTGTTGTCTGCAAATTCACCATTATCTAGGTTCAATAGTAAGAATCCCACTAGGTGAGCTATCATATTTTAAACCAGTTAGCTTTTTGAGACTTTTGATGTTCTTGCTGAGCATTCAACATTGAAGCTTATTGTAGACATCCGCCGGTGTATCCGATACTTCTAAATTCAGCTACCAAGCCCTATTGATTCAACTTGTTGAAGTAGATTATCTTTGTGGATAACAATCATAAACGATAATATAAATTCCATGTGTATATCTCCTAATTGTCTGCATACCAACCGATACGACCCGAACCGTCACTATACAATTTTCGCATCCAAATACCCAAAACAAAATAATATAACCGAAAAACTCCTCAACTGTGGCACACACACGCACACACCCCCCAACACTGCCCTCTGCTTAGTTGGAATGGTCTCAAAATGCCGTCTCCTATTACTGTGAATATACCTACCAGGTCGAGCCACAACCACGTAATTAACTGGGTTTATTTGTCCATTGAGTAATATCTTGGCGCAGGTATTAAAAAAAATTTTTCAACCCTGATTATAAATCCTCAAAAACAACTGTGGCTTCACATTTAACACAAGCTTCGGATTAAAACATCATGGAATTTGGGAGGGTATTATAAATAGACTCTGGGTTTCCCTTGTTTTAGAGAGTGGGGTGTATTACCGTTGGTTGTATTTTTTTGAATTTTTCATTGTTTCTTATTATTCACCATATACTGAATTGGAAAATGCTATCAAGTCTATGGAGAGAGAGACAGATGCTACTAATAATCCACCAGGACTGAATTACTATTACCACCACTAGCATTAATAGTGAAATGCTACTAATAGTGAAATAGTACTACTAATAATAAACTACCACTACTGATAATTATCACTCAAAATGAAATTAAATTGTATTAAAATAAAACATATAAAACCAAGAAATAAATAAAATACACAACCACCAAAAAATACCGCCTAATCTTTATATTCAGGAATGTCCAAATGGAAGAAAGGAGTATCAGTACTAAGGGCAGCAATATAATCACCATTAGAACTACTTTCCAAATCATTAAGAACGTTAACAAAAGTATTGTCAGAAACCAACCCATCTGCATAAGTACCAAATCCACCATTCATCAAAGCTCTTCTGATCCAAGGATTCAAGATTCCTGAGAAATGAAATTCAACTTCTCTATCAGCATAGTTGTTTAAAGCTTTACGTAAATCAACCAATGCTTGAACCGAAGTAACGTCAATACTAGCAACAGTTGAGAAATCAAAATGAACAATACGTAATGATGGACGATGGTCATCATGTTCTTCTTTAGTTTCTTCATGATTGGAGTGTATGGAGAATCTTCCTTTCCAATGCAATGGACCTGGGTCATTCCAAGGCCTAGAACCAGTATCGGTGGAACTGTATGGATTACCTCTTTTGGTCAATCTCTTGGCTTCGTCAGCAACAATATCAACTTGTCTAGATGCATTTGGATAGGTGAATGCTTCGAGGGGTTTGAAGACGATAACTCCTGGTGGTGGTGGGGTAACGTTAATACCAGCATTGATATTTTCTTTGGTTAATGGAACCCATCTGGTATGATATTTAACTTGAGGCAATGTAGTGGTGGTTTGTTTAAGCTTCAATTTGGATTTATCAGTTGACTTGTAACTTTGGTTGTTGGATAATACTTGATGGATTTCCAAGTTTTCAGTAGTAGAGTCAGAATCGGAACTTTCGCTAGAAGAATTGGATTCAATGATGATTGGGTTGACAAGCTCGGCAATTTGAACCTTACCTAAGAATTGACCATTTGGTTTAGCAATTCTAAATAAGATTACCGCAGCCGAAGCACAGATTGAGAAATAAATACCATCTTCAATTGATGCAAAAATAGTGATGATTAAACCAACAAGGAAAATACCACAATCAAGAGGACTAATCTTCCAGAATGACCAAGTAACTTTATAATGTGCAATCAAATCAGTAACTGCGTGAATAATAACGGCAGATACAGTAGCCTTTGGAATATAGTAGAAAGCAGAAGTCAAAGCATATAAAGCCAACAACACCACCGCACCAGTGAAAATACCAGCTAATGGGGTTCTAACCCCACACTTTGCCTTTAACGCAGATCTAGAGAAAGAACCAGTAGCAGGATAAGCATTGAAAAAAGTACCAATTAAATTAGTAACCCCAATAGCAATAACTTCTTGATCTGGAACAACTTTATAATCATTGATTCTACCGAAAGATTTGGAAATGGCAATATGTTCTAACAATAAAATGATAGTGGAAACGGGGATTTCAGAAGCCATGGCACCAATGATACCATCAGGGATATGCATGACACCCACATTTCTTAAACCATCTGGAACAACCCCGATAGTACTGAAAGGTGGTTTGAAGGTACCAGCTGGACCGTCAAAGGCAATTTTCTTTGGATGAACCACACCCCAAGAAATAGCACTAGCGACAATAAGCACAATAGCATTTCTTAATTGTTGAGTGTAAAAGAAGATCCACTTATATCTGGGGAATCTTTTTTGTCCATATTCGGTACCATATTTCCAAAGATACAACACGAATAATGAAACCAAACCAAATGCAGCATCGATTTTTGTCAGAGGTAAGTTCTTCAAGGTATTGATGACAACCATATAAGTGGCATCTCTGGTGTTGATTAAACTATTGTAACCCATTAAACCAGGAACTTGACCCACCAAGATATTAAGAGCAGAACCGGACATGAAACCCATAACGGCTGGAATTGAAATGAATTCTAAAATGAAACCCAATCTCAAAACACCGATAGCAGCAGCAATACCACCACAAATCAAAGATAAGAAGGTGGCAATTTCTGGAGCACTATATTGAGTACCATAGTTACCTTGAACCCTGGCGATAACCTTTGCAACTTGAGCAGACATAACAGCCACTGGACCAATAGAAACATCCTTGGAAGTAGCAAAGAATGAATAGATGAAAACACCAACGAATGAAGAATATAAACCATATTGAGCAGGTAAACCAGCTAAAATAGCGTAGGACATGGATTGAGGAACTAACACTACCCCAACGGTGATACCAGCAACTAAATCACCATATAACCATTTACCATTATAATGTAAAATCCATTTAGCGATTGGAAATAAGGAAATGAAATAATGCAAAATTTTTTGTATTGGGTTTCCAAAAACATATTTCAACCAGTCCAAAACGGTGACTTGGTCTTCAATATATTCATTAACATAACAATGATTTCTAGCAGAGTTGTTGTAGTTGGGGTGAGAGTGTATTTCATTATCGGGGTTTTGATATTCATGAGACTTCTTTGGACCTATTTCTTCATGAAACAAGTCTGGAACTTCAGACTCGGGTCCATTGTAAGTAGTAATGGATTTTACTCTTTCCAAAAGATCAGATGACATTGTGTACTGTGATGATGATAAGAATAATGATTGTAAAAATGGGATAATGTGAAATAATGTAACGATATGCTACTCCTTTTATATATAATGGAGGGGGGGGAGGATGGATAGTTATCTTTGTCTCAAACCCTTCTAAAAGCCGTATCAAGTGAGATGTCTTAATTAAATGTCAAAAGTAATTAAAAATAACAAATAGTCTTTAAAAATTGTGGAGTGTGGATCCTTTGTTTTATTAGTATTACTGCAGATGTTGAAATACAACTGTGGTTGAAGCGAAAAAGAATTGATGCAATTAGTTGAATATGTATCTATTTGTTGTTGAAGGGTGAGTAGTGAGTGGTGAGTGGTGCGTAGTGGTGGTGGTGAGTCGTTGAATGAGTAATAAGGAATGAGGTAGAAGAAGAGTAAAAAAGAGGAAGGAAGTTGTTTTAAAGATGAAAAATTTCATCATCCTCTTGAAGTGATTATTAATCACTGTATTATTGCTACTAATATTATGCAATATGTCGAAACTGTGGCTACTAATTAGTACTGTTTATTACAATGGGGGCGAGGAAAAATTTTCTGTTTCTGCAAGTTGATAACATATCACGTGACAGGGCTGTTGGAATTCCGCTTCAACTACCCGAGATTTGCCATCTGTTTACGAAGAAAGTTAGATAATAAAGGATTGTAACCATGTCTGACAATGCGTATATGGTTCAAAAGGGTCTATTACTGAGGGTCTAATAGCGTTTGGGTGGTTTCAATTGAGTCTGTCAATATTCTTGGATAATCTTCTTTTGTTGACAGAAATTTCTTTTTTTTTTCACGTTTCCTTCACTTGCGGATCCTTGCAGACAAAACAGAAACTTTCTGTTCATGCAAGTCCGCCCCTCCCTCCCATCCTGTTTAAGGTTTAACGTCACCTTCTAAATTAAGTAAGTTACTTGTCCGGTAGCGGGATCATGTTCTGATTTACAATAAACTTGTTAGACTTTTTGACGTCCTCTTTGATTTGGAAGGATACAGCGAATGGGAGTTTTTTTTTTTTTTTTGCAACCATTCATTGTTTGACAGCTTTTTTCGATTGCAAATATCACGTGATATTGGTCAATTTTGATTATATGCAGTACGATGACTCCCATGCACGTGACTTCGATGAGATTAGAAATTTTTATTTTTTAAATGTTTCGTTATTGTTATGGTTGCTTTTTGTTGTCTGTTTCTCGTAATTCAACGCGCATCTAATTCAAAACCTGCTCCACAGTAATTAATTAGTCTAACAATTCGTTTATCGCATTATCAGTTTATTGTTTTCACATGCTTTGCATTATTGTGGTTATTATTAACACCTCCGCCGCCCCCAGTAATGCAGTTACGAGAATGTGGTCAACGACGAGGGGAGTACGGCACTAAACTTATCCGAAGTTTTGTTATCTTTTCGTTGCTGGCTTCCTTTGTTTCTATTGGATAGATTGCCATTTGACAGGGTTTGGGTTTCCAACTACTGTATGGAACGTACTTGACATGTTTCTAATTTATGTCCACGCCTTATGCAGGAGGGGGGAGGGTGTGGTTGAATTAGTTATATTTATTGGCAATGGCATGACAGGAGATGAGATGGGATGGGATGACATGAGATGAGATGAGACATGAAAATATTTTGCAATCTCTTTTTCTCTTTCTCTGGAAATCTCTCATATACTGAAAACCGCCAAATTTTTTCTTCACCACTACTTCCTCCCTGAAATTGAAAGCTACACCATTTCTTCCAAAAAAAAAAATCAATTTATTGTATATTATACTACACTTGTGTCTACAAAAAAATCTACTTACCTTCCTTTAGGTTTTCTTCTTCGATATCATCAACCCATTTCCTATATTGTTGTTGTTGAGTAGCTTGCTCCAAGAAAATCTTATATTTAGTCTTCAACAACTTTCTATCAGGATCATTGTCTTCATTTGGGAAAATCACTTTACCTGGACCCGTCATCTTTTCCATAATCTTCCATAATGCATCACCTGGATGAGGTTGGGACTGTTGTTTGCTCTTCTTATGTATTTCCGTTAATGGTTTTAAATTCAACTTACGGAATTGTTGAGAAATCCCTTGTTGGACATTCTGTTTTGATCCAAATGATAATGTTTGATCATCATCTTCGGATTCTTCAGCATCACTTTTAGATAAAACTTTTCTTAATGGAGATTGAGCGAAATAATCAGCTGATTCACCTTCTTGCATGGTTGAAAGAGCAGTATGGGATCCAGTTGGGTTATAGGCCAATGTAGATAAATTGGTGGTGGAAGTGGCTGAAGGTTGTGTGTATGGAGAAGGAAGAGGTTCATCACGACTATTAGTCCTAGATAAATCAAGTTGCAAATTAGATTCCCTCCTTGATCTACCTCTATGAGCAATATAATCCTGTACTGATTCTTCAGCAGCTACCGCACCCAATAATGCTGCTCCAAACACTACTGCAGCATCAATATATCTAGGAATGACAATTGGCAATCCGGTACAATCAGCCAATAATCTCATTAATAACCCATTACGACATTGACCTCCACTCATATAGATACAAGTGATGTGATGACCTGATTTTGACATTTCTTCCACAATTTGACGAGTTTGTTGCGCAATGAATTCACAAGCAGCGAAATATTGGATGGCAAGGTCATTGATTGATGCATCCATAGATTGACCGATTATACTTGCTTTCATTCTTGGATCGGCAATGGGAGAACGATTTCCATGGAAATCTCCATAGAAAAACATATGTTTAGCCAATGAAACCACCGATCTTTCATGTCTATCAAGCACCATATTTTCCAAAGTAAGGTTAAGATAATCAAATTTGGATACATTAGAAGCTTCAGCAGCACGGGATAATTCTTGTGAAGCAGGATGGATGGCTAATACGTGTGCTAATAATTGTCCCGTACATGATTGTCCTCCCTCTGCTAACCAATAACCCTCAGCCATAACGTCCTTATATGGACCCCAAACACCTTGAACAAAACATGGATCTTCAGTCATGGCAATATGACAAGTGGAAGTACCAGCTACTGCAGCTAACCTTCCACAAGAAGTAAGAATTGAACCATCAATATGAGATTCTTGTAATGCGGGCACATCAGCTTTACCAGCCACGGTACCTACCCAACCCGCATAGGCGTCAATAACTGGAGATCCAACAATACATTCAGTAGTCAATCCTAATTCTTCAGCAACTTGAGCCGTCAACTTCCCTACTATATCTCCAGCACTTAAATATTTCCCATTCTTACCTGGTATACCACCCAATCTTCTAAAATCATCTTCAACCAATTCTTCCATATCCACAGATAATAAGAAATCTTTAGACCAACCAGTACTTGAACCCTCCACTCCAAGAGGAACAAACCCCTGTTTACAAACCACGGAACAATAACTTCTAGTTTCGGTTCCAGTAGCTTTATGAATGAAATAATCTGCCAAATCATAAAACTTGACATCATTGATCCCACCTGGTTTATGATGTTTCAACCATTTCATCTTTGGTAATTCCATTTCAATTGACATTTGTCCCCCCACATATTTCAAACAAACATCACCAGTAGCGTTAATAGCATCGGTTTCTTCTTGGGCACGGTGGTCCATCCAAAGAATAATATTTTCATGATTATCACTAAAATCAGGTCCCACTGAAACTGGTTCATCACTAGATTCAGAAATAGCAACTAATGAACAAGTAGCGTCAAACCCAATGCCAAATACTTCTTCTGGATTGACTCCACTATCTCTCAAACATGATTTCACGCAATAACAAATAGCATTCCAAATTTCGGTAGAATTCTGAGTGATATGACTTGGTTTTAATTCGTGTCTGGTAATTGGTCTTTCTGCAAGACCTAATATGATCCCATTGGTGTCGATAATACATGCTCTTGCAGAACCGGTTCCGACGTCAACTCCGACATAGTAGATGTCAGGTTGTGGTGGGGGGAGGTTATTGAAGAAGGATGAGGAACGTCTGCCTAAATTGGAATAAGATCTTGGTTTCACCATTGATGTGGTTTGATGTGAGTTGCAAAAAAAAAAGCACAAGCAAAAGCTAAAGCAAAAGCAAAAGAGAAAGGAAAATCAAAGGGATTAAATAGGCTGATGAAATTTCGAGGAACGGTTGTTGATGACCATAATGGTGATGAGGAATGTTTATATGCAAACCTTCTCTCCCGCATTAAATAATGGGGGAAGGTGGTTGAAGAGAATTCTCGGAATAACACCAAAAAAAAATTATCGGCGTAATACAACGGAGGGGGGGAAAAAGCATATAGGGAGAGAGAGAGAGAGGCACACGCACTATATAACAAACAAACAAACAAACAAACACACGCACACACAAGCGATGACACCTAAAGTGTCAATCTCCCCGAGAGATAGATCTTCAACGGCGGCGGCGGCTACAATGAAGGCGTTTTAGTTTTTCTGATTGAGGTGTGATTTCTAATTATAGAAATTTATTGTTTTCGTATTCTCCACCACAACCATACGATCTTTCATTACCTGTATCATCTAAACAAGGTATAGCGGTAGCGTTTACTTGTTTCCATTCTCTTGGAAATATCTAGACTCTGCTGCATTTTTTAGTCAGCTAGTCTACAGATGACACCAATAATTTCT
Organism: Hemisphaericaspora lyxosophila; assembly: GCA_030582855.1. Taxonomy (NCBI): domain Eukaryota; kingdom Fungi; phylum Ascomycota; class Pichiomycetes; order Serinales; family Debaryomycetaceae; genus Hemisphaericaspora; species Hemisphaericaspora lyxosophila. The sequence continues at coordinate 91,678 of JAJMHC010000165.1, forward strand.
TTAGAAACACGCTAACCGATCAGATTGTAAAGAAAACTGTCCCAAATCTATCCAAAAAGCATGCTGGAAAAGTATAAATATCAAGATCGATAGAACTTTACAAAAATCTCTGGGGGTTAGAATCGAGCATGGTATTCTATTTATTATGATGTAACTTCCCCCTTCCCCCATTGTTCTCTCTTTCACTCTAGAAGTTAAATTCCTACAAGCCCATCTACCCTCCCAACTCTAATAACCAAACCTTTTAAAACCAAATCATTATTAACTTTCATTATAACTAAGCGATTAATATACACCCTTATATATATATAATATACACACGAAATGAAGTGAGAACAAAAAAACCCCAATCAATCATCTAATTCTTCAAAGGAGGATACTTTTCCACTGCTTCCACCAAGAAATCAAATTGTTCAGTATTTTCAATAGCAGCCCTAACATGAGATGCACTGATCCTCTTAACTCCTTGTTTCTTAGCCTCTAATATCGATACTTCAACTAAATTGGCCATAAAGATTTCTAATGCTCTACCGACAATTACAGGAGTTGCTTGAGCAACTTTCCCTATTTCTTCATCACTTTGCATGATTTTCTTGATTCTTGCCGCTGGGAAATGAGTTTTTATCCTGTCGAATGATTCTTGTAACTTTTCTGGAGTGACGGTGTCGGGTATTTCTTCAGTGGTGGTTGTTGTTGTTGTTGTTGCTCTTTCTTCATCTGTGTTTGAAGATGTGGTGTTACTTATAGTTGGCTCCACCTGTTCAGTTTCCATAGGAGGGGTGTAATTATAAGTATAATCATCATCATCGTTGATTAATTGCAGTAAGTTAGACATGATGGATGTGAAGGATAGCAGTAGTAGTAGTAGCAGTAGTAGTAGCGGTCGTTGTAGTGGTGGTATATGTCGTAGTAATTAAATGTCGCAAATATATTCCATAGACATTTGTCCAATCAACAAACGGAAAAACAAAAAAGAAGAAAATTGAAATTGAGAAATTTTGTTTGGTATTTAAATAGTTTTTTTATGAGATGAGGGTAGTGTGCTGGTTCAATTACTTTCTCTCTATCTAATCTCTAGTCCTGCTAGGGGCCCATCTTCTATATAATATCTCAGACACTTTATACCTTTTAAATAGTTGTCTAAATATTAGTCCTTCATCCTTTTCTCCTTCTTGTTGTTGTTGTTGTTGTTTTAGTACACCTTCAAATTCTTCCTGGTTTGGGCAATCAACATATACCAACACAAATATCTTCTTTACTGTACCAATCACTCTAGCTTTAGCGGCCATTTGAAACCAATCATATGATTTACCATCATTTGGTATCACTACAATACAATATTCCGCATGTATAAATGGAGGCCCACGTTTATACAATAAGAAATCACTACCAAATTTAACCCCAGATCTGACACACCACCCTAATGACCGGAAATGATGGTATACAACATAATCCAAGATAAACTTGTTATTTGGATTAAGTGAGTGTTGGTCATATTGAAAGCAACACTGTTTAAATAAATCAGTTAAGGAATCAATTGTCGAGATGTGAATTGAATTCAAGGCAAACTTCAAGAAAAACGCTTCAACTGCTTGTAATTGTAAGAATTCCAAATCTACAAGCTCACCATTCTCATCAATGATGTCTTCATCTTCTTCTCTCAAAGAAGAAGAAGAAGAAGAAGAAGAAGATTGAGGAGCATCAACATCTTTGGAGATATTAAGTTGGTTACTCTTTCTCATAGTAGCTACATCATTACGCAATTGTTCCAATTGTTGGATCTCGTCTTGGTTGATTATTCCTTGACGAGTCTTTAATTCAAGTTCTTGAACTTTTGCTCGTTGTGTTTTGAATACTTTTCTTTCCTCACGTCTTAATTTGGTAACCTCTTCCATTGCAAGATCACCTGAACTACTTTCGTCAAGTTGTAATCTAGCAATAGTACGTTCTTTCCAAGTTGGTTCGGAACGTGATAAGATCCCTTTACCGAAAAATCCTTGTTGCCAAAGCTTTTTCATCCCTTCCTCATCAGCAACTTTAAAAATGCCCCCATCTTCGTAATGTACGATAACCGGTGATATCTTCAGTTCAGGAACTGTATAAAAGGTGTTTATCTGAACATATCTAATTAAATACCATATCCAAGAAATGGCATTGTGTGGATATAAACTGGGTAATGTCACACCACCATCAGAAGTTAATGTGATTGGTAATGGTTTAGAATAAATCTTATTTAATTGTCGATTATTACGTTTTCCCATTAAATCATCTATATCTTAGTTAGCATTTTGGTTTTTTTTGCTTGTAAATTTTTTCTTGAAAATCAACTAACTAATAATGTAAAGTTATAATCAGATACCGTTGTAGTCTATTGAGAAATCATGTGCTCACACTGACCCGAAGATCTTAAAGACACTATTGTCAGATTGTCATCATAATAAAAATACACATTAGTTAAGTTTTAAGTATTGAGTTGAAACATACTGGTTGTATCAAGTCTATATCATAACTTGGTTGAGGAAGAAGAAGAAGAAGAACAAGAGAAAAAGAGAAGAAGAGAAGACTTGTTAAAATGTATCAGAAAATTTTTCAGGCTTTGTAGTGAGAAAAATTAATTCTGTCCGGGTAATAAAATCTTGATACTAGACAACAAAATAGAAACCCCCCTTCCCCCCTCCCCCCCAACCACTACCCTCCCGGGCTCTTCCGTGACATTATCTATCAATGC
>JAJMHC010000166.1:0-14793 GCA_030582855.1 Hemisphaericaspora lyxosophila
GTTTTTTTTTTTTTTTTTTGTCTCTCTGTTTTTCCATTTACGTTAATTCTGATTCTGTCCGTTTGCATTCTTCTCCTATCGGATTTTTTCTCTTTTTGCTTTTTCTACACCTCTTTCTTTCTTTCTTTCCTTCTTTCTTTCTTTCTTTTGATCACATATCAAAAAAGCAAAGTCAAACAAAAACAGACAATCAAATAGTCGTTTAGAAGATTAATCACATTCAGACATTTTTCAACCACTATCCTTGACTCAACGACTATTTGTTTTTAGTTTTGAAAAAAAAAAAGTGTCAGTCATAGTTTCAGACAGACATTGAAAGTATTAGATTGAAACCAATCGTCAAACCGTCGAGACAAGACAGATAGACAGAAGAATGTACGCAGCTCAACAGCATCCTTCACAACTCGCCGTGGGGAACAAGCAACATTTGAATGGGGGGCTCCACCAAGGGGGTGCTCTCTCTCAACAACAAGCTCAACAACAAGCTCAACAACAAGCTCAACAACAAGCTCAACAACAAGCTCAGCAACAAGCTCAGCAACAACAGCAACAGGGAGGTGCTCCGGGATTAATCACAGCCGCTGCTGCGGTAGCTGCAAGTGAAGCCCAACAGCAACAACAAGCCGTTCCTACGGATATTCTTTCAGAGACCACCGCTGCCACTTGGTTGGCCATTGGTTCTTTAGCTGAAAGTTTAGGAGATATGGAAAGAGCTTTAACATCTTATGATTCTGCCTTGAGACACTCACCAAACAATCCAGACGCCCTTATCAAATTAGCCAATATCTATCGTGCCAAAGATGTTTTCTTTAAAGCGGCCGAATTATACGAACAAGCTTTAAATTTCAATCCTGAAAATGGTGAAACCTGGGGTTTGTTGGGTCATTGTTATTTAATGTTGGATGACTTACAAAGAGCTTATGCTGCCTACCAACGTGCGTTGTACTATTTGGATAATCCAAATGTTCCTAAATTATGGCATGGCATTGGGATCTTATATGATAGATATGGATCATTAGAGTATGCCGAAGAAGCATTTGTAAGAGTATTAGAATTAGATCCAAATTTTGATAAGGCTAATGAAATTTATTTTAGATTGGGAATTATTTATAAACATCAAGGAAAATTACAACTGGCCCTTGAATGTTTTCAGTATATCTTAAACAACCCTCCACAACCATTAACTCAACCGGATGTATGGTATCAAATTGGTTCAGTATTGGAGCAGCAAAAAGATTGGATGGGTGCTAAAGAAGCTTATGAAAAGGTATTGCAAGTAAACCCCCAGCATGCTAAGGTATTACAGCAATTGGGTTGTCTTTATTCCCAAGCTGAATCTAATCCTCCTACACCAAGATCTGGAGCCAATGGGCAACCTCCCTTCCAACAAGATTTAAACATTGCCTTGAAATATTTAAGTCAATCATTGGAAATTGATCAAAGTGATGCTCATTCTTGGTATTATTTGGGTAGAGTTCATATGATCCGAGGTGATTTCAATGCTGCTTATGAAGCATTCCAACAAGCGGTTAATCGTGATTCTAGGAATCCAACATTCTGGTGTTCAATTGGGGTATTATATTATCAAATCAGTCAGTATCGTGATGCTTTAGATGCATATACTAGAGCAATCAGATTAAATCCATATATTAGTGAAGTTTGGTATGATTTAGGTACTTTGTATGAAACTTGCAATAATCAAATTAGTGATGCATTGGATGCTTACAGACAAGCGGAAAGATTGGATCCAGGAAATCCTCATATTAAAGCTAGGTTGGATCAATTGATTAAATATCAACAAGAAGGAAATACTCATCCTCCTCAACCACCTCCCGTTTCTCAACAACCTAGATTACCTCAAAGTATGGTTTTGGAAAGTAGTCAACCACCTCAACCACCACCACCACAACAACAGCAACAACAGCAACAACCTCAGCAACAACCTCAACAACAACAACAGCAACAACAACAGCAACCACCTCCACAATTACAACAACAGCCTCCACGTCCACAAATTGGAAATCAGCAAGGCCCACCTCCACCCCAATTATTGGCTGCACAACAAGTAGGTCAACAACTCCCACCCCCACCTCCTCAACAACAGCAACAGCCAGGACACCCACTTTCTCACCCATTACAGCCACAATCTAGTGTACAATTGGGTCCCCAATTACAACAACCTCAACAACAGCAAGTACATCAAAATACTGCCCCACAACAACACCAATCTTCACCACCCACTCTTCTGCAAATAAACAATGCCCCTATTCAACAGCAGCAAGTGCAACAACCAGTTCCACCTGTTTCAATCCCCCCCGTGGTCCAATCACACCATGAAACCCAGAGTGCTACCAAAGTAGAAACACACCAAGCACCACCACCACAACCACCACAACCACACCCACAACCAACATCAGCCGTTTCTTCAACCCCATATGTGGCACAAGCTCAACCACAACTCAAACCCGTTGAACAGGCGACCATTAAAGTGTCACCCACCCAATCTGCTGCTGCAGTAGTCAGCGACTCAACTGTTGAAGCTACACCCAGTGGACAAGACGTCAGTAAGTCCACCACTCCTGCAGTAGTTCCTGCTGCCACAACCCCTGAAGTCCACCAAGAAGGTGTCAAGCGTGAATTGGAAGATAAGACAGATGACAGAATAGTCAAGAAACCAAGTGTGGGAGAATCACAAAATGGAAATTCTTTGAGTTCATTAATGAACGCAGCCAATGCGGCAGCTAGGGCCGATGCGGCAGAAGAAGAAGAAGCTACAGCAGCAAAGAAGCAATCTATTCTGGTTGAACCTGAAGCTGAAGCACCTTCACCTGCACCTGCTCCTGTACCTGTACCTGCTCCTGCATCTGCACCTGCACCCGTGGTTAAGGAGGCTACTCCAGCTATAGCTAATGGCGAGGCTGAACCAACCAAGGCTGAAGAAAGCCCTGCTGCTGATGGTGTACCTCAATTTTCATCCAACGTGACTGGAAAAGTGGAAGAAGAACAAGACAAACCAAAGGAAGTGGAAAAGGCAAGTACTCCAAAAGCAAGCACACCTGTTCCTACAGCTCTGGCCGCTCCTGTTGTTGCTCCCAATGACGAGGAAGAAGAGGAGGAAAAGAAGAATGATAATGACGAGAGTGTTGAACCTCCAATGAGAACAGTAGAGGAAGATGAAAACTATGATGATGAATAAATCTCATGATTTTACGTTCAAAGAGACATTTATATTTTTGTTGATTTTGTTTTTATATTTTGTGTAAATGTATGTATTCTAAGTATGTATTTATATTATTTTTTTGTTATTAAAACTAAAATGTAGAATATTATATTCTGAATGAAACTGCAGCAAGTCCGTGTTCAACATCTTCTTCCGAATCTGTATCCTCAAGAAAATACATCCTTCGATCATAAGAATCTTGACTATTAACAGGGGTAATTGAAAGATGATGATCATGTTCGTCATCATGTTCGTCATCATCATCGTCATCGTCATCATCGTCATCGTCATCGTCATCTTCATCACGATTAGTATCATAAACTCTATTTATTAGAGTTCTAATATCATCCATATTATCAAAACTTAATGCCCGTATTTGTCTCATTTGTTTAGATTTAATTCTGCAGAATATCAATTTCAACAATTCATTACCAGCCGCAACAACCACGAGCCCAATTATATTACTTAAAAAGGCATATTTTTCTGGAATTAGTTTTTGGTTGGCAAAATACCTTGAAACTATTGGTAGTATCCAGTGTCCGATTTTTGCAGAAATAAATGGCCATAAAATAGTGGTTAATCCGGCCATAGTCCTTGATTGAACTGACAAATTGGATGAATAGTCATCTCGAAGGCTTGCAATTGCGTAATGATACTCCAAAACTATCTTCAATTTGGCATACAAGAAGAATGAATTTCCAAAGTTTCTGGTAAAGTCCACTCTTTTCTTAATATACTTATAAATTGATGAGATTAATGGAATTTGATTGATTACCAATCCTTTTGTTTCAAGTTCTACTTTCTGGTTACAAAATGCAAAAGCTTTGCCAAATAGTATCGAGAAATTATGAACTTGAGTACTTAACCTTTCCAAGGCATCAATATGCTGCCCCGAGGAATTATTGACAATATCACGAGGACGAGTATACATGGTGATATTAAAGTATGATCGGTTTATCGTCAAACGAGAAGCTAAATTATAAGCCCAACGTAATGGAACCAACATTGAAATTATATTATTCGTGCTCCATAAATTAATTCCCTTCAACAAATGAATACCATTCAATGCCAAACTTGGCTTCTTAAGAATGTCAATCAGCTGAGTTTTCAAATTATAAACTATCCCATTGACCAATTCATGATTACCCAAAGAAGAGATGTATCCAGCAATCATAAATTCAGTAATCGATGAATTCCATTTATTTTTTCCAAAGAAACAATCCAAGACGGATGAAGATCTGGCACGATAAAACATAATTGGTAAAATGGGGATACGTGAAAACTTTAATGGGTCAATCAACCCTTTTACTAAAGCCTGTTCTAAATTATCAACCGAATAACTTGAAGGATTGCCAAATAGTAGACGAGATAACGCTCCATAAGTAGTTTGATTGTTGGATATCGATTTCTTGGACAATGTTTGAATTAGCAATGGACCAGGAATTATAGAATCCATCATTTTCATCCCACACGAGGTTAATCCAATATAGGTCATTGATAATATCCCCGTTACTGCCGAGGTTATAAGTAAAAGTATCCCACCAAAATTGATAGTGGTGGTTATGGTGTCCTTTATGTTTGTGTTGATCGCTAACAAACGTGATCTATAGGTGGTAAATATTATAGTTTGTTTACATTGAGGACAGGGTGCCACAATATAAACAAGGTACTTTTCATCGGGTTTCTTGTTATAGGGATGCTTCTTCAAAAGAGGACGAATGTCGGGAAGTGGGCTGGTAGCATGAGACAGAATGATGTCATCGTCATCTTCATTTTCAGGAAAGGCACCCGGTAAGGTGGCAATTCCATCATTTTCTTCATTTTCTTCACTTTCTTCAATATCACCTGCAGTTGACATACCTCTTAACCAGTTGGATACGGCAGCGGCAGATATATTTATGTGAATGTCAGTTCGCCCACCATGCGGTGGCGGTGCACCTACGCCAAGATCATCCATATTTATATTATCTGCCGGTGTTTGCGAATGATGTGCGTTTATATGTCTTGCATGTAAGATCTTTAATTTATCTGTGGGGATTGAATTAAACCAATCTAATAAGCATTTCCTGTGTGAAACTAATGAACAGGTGGAACATGGTCGAAGGAGGTCTTTTGCATCATCCAAGTCTCCAAAAGGAGGAACGTCAGTTTCTCCTCCCAAACAAAAACAGCAGATGTTGGACTCCTTATCGGTCGCACTATCGTGATCTGTCATGATAAATTAGACTGACAAGGAAGGTGGGAAGGTGGGAAGGGGGAGAAGGGGGAGAAGGGGGAGAAGGGGGAGGTATTCAGGTGAAGTATTCGGTGGTTGTAAGAAAAGGCGAATAACTAAAATTCGCACAACATTCTGTTGTCGTGGTGAGGGTAAGTGAGAGTGTGGAGAGAATACGGAGGAGAGTACTGAGTTAAAAATAAAAAAAAAAAAACACAGGCTATGGTATTAACCCTAGCTATTCTGCTTATACACAATACAAAGTCTAAACTTCTTTTGCTAATTCCAAACCAACAGCTAAGTGATACAATCTCGCATCAACATAACAATTCAGTTCTTTCATCTCTCTTTCTAACTCCAGTAACAAGTTGTCTAATGGTAAAGTGAAAGTAATTATGTACTCACCTTCTTCCAATTGGGGTTGGGGATTCTTATTCTTTGGGTCGTTCAAATCAACATCAACATATGCCAACACCATATTGGCATTGGTTAATCCAGGATCACTATACATCATGTTTGACTTCTTTCTAAAAGTCCCATGGTATCCAGTTTCTTCGAGCAATTCTCTAACAGCAGTAGATTCAATTGTTTCATGAGGGTCAATTAATCCCGCAGGTAATTCAATCAACACATTCTCAGTGGGAGGACGGAATTGTTTCACAAGAACAACTTGTTTCGGCTTGGTTTCACTATGTAAGACTGTGACAATTGACACGGCATCAAGATTTGTAGTTTCGCTTCTGGTTGTTCTAACGGCCATTTCCCACACTCTATCATTGCCGTCAGGGTCTTGATAATTGATCTTTCTAGTTTGAATCCATTTACCTTGTTCAAGGGGTTCAATGGAGGTGATTTTAGCTTTATACGGAGATGCTTTGAGTAAAGATGAGGACATTGCACGACGAGGTATGTATCTTAGTGGTCTAACTAGTGGTCTAACTAGTGGTCTAATCATTAAGCCGATATGCAATTGAATCGTTTCTTGTCTTTTGTTCCAGAGAACTGAAAAAACAAAAAAAAAAGAAATCAAATTCGGTCTTTTAACCGAATCAATTAATTACCGCAAATCTTTAATGTTGCTACAAGATGATAGTTGCTGTATAAAAACCATTGAACTTTGGCAAAGAACAAAACAAGGACCCCACACCTGAATGTATAACCATGCCTAGATCGGACTCTAAACTCCACTTTTTAAACACGGTTTTTTTTTATATGCAAAAAAAAGGGTAATTAATGGGTGTAGAAAGTTACCAGGAGAGCTTTTCTTGCCCATATAAACCAAAAAAAACCCAAAAAAAAAAAAAACCAACCAAAGTTTCCGAGGAGTTCAAATTCATCACTTCCAAGGTGTATCATTGATCAAAGAATACATCACATTGCTGGTCATACGTGATATATAGCTCATTCCAATATAAATACAACACGTGGAATAATACCCTGCAAAAGCCAGCAAGACACCTTAGTACAATACAGATCATAAGTCATGACAAAACAACAAGATGAATTAAATCAAATAAAAGCAAAGATCCAGGAGCATCTTATATCATCTGGTAATTATGATATAATAAATAAACAACTCAAGTTACAACTATATGAATCAGGATGGTTCGATAAAGTTTCACAAATTGCCAATAGAGAATTGAATGAACATGAACAAAACTTTGACCAATTATTTTCATTTGTTAAACCAAAAGCAGAAGAATTGGTACCGGAACAAGTCAAAAAAGATATGCTAAAAAGAATAGAACAATATTTAGATGGGATCATTCAATAAGGATGCCATCTAGCCCAAAATCCATAGTTGAATTTCCTATTCATTACAGAGTCATTAGACCCACGTCAAAAACACACACAAAACTTGTGTTGTGCGTGGTGTCCCACGAGATGGTGGTTTAAATAATTCAATAATAGGTGTATAGGGTAATAAAACACAATGTTATTCAATAGAGGCCGGTAGTTCCCATTATGAAACTGATCGCTCAGGAATATATTGAGGTATAAGTGGCTATAGTCTTTCTACTTCTTGAAAAATCCTCCCTTCCCCCTCCCCACCCCAATGCAAATCCCATATAGAATAAATTGGCACATTCTCTCAATTGGAAATAGTTAATTGCTTTGATAGTAATTGGTATTACTATAAAGGATATCTTTCCCCAAAGAGAGATCGCTTGATGCAAATGTAAATGAACTTCATGAACAATACGACATAACGCGCGACATCCTCTCAATAAAAATGTCGTATCCAATCACCATCAATAAAATTTTGCTGATTCTGAAAGTCTGGTAAGAAGAAAGAAAGAAAAAAAAAAACAAGTGAAAAAGAAAAAGGGCCCAATAGGCAATTGAAGGGAACCAAGTCAAACGTTTACAACATACACTTCTCCAACCCAATTGCATTTTCATACCACTTATTTATTTCATTAAACACATTTTGACTTCCTCAGTTTATCAACCCCATACATATATATATTCCAGATAAAATGTATTCAATAGTCAGAAGATCCATGTTCAATCAAGTGGGACACTTGAAACCATTGTCAGTCCTTCCATACACCGCAACCCGTTATGTGTCTACCAAGGATTTAACCCCAAAACCATTACAAACCGATTTCCCATTAATGTCAGAAAAACTTGCCACCAGTCCTGTTGATTATGCATTAACCTCATTAGATATGATTGCAAATTGGGCTAGAAAGTCTTCCTTCTGGCCAGTCACATTCGGTTTAGCTTGTTGTGCGGTAGAAATGATGCATGTCTCCGCTTCTAGATATGATCAAGATAGATTGGGTATTATTTTCAGAGCTTCCCCTCGTCAATCAGATATTATGATTGTTGCAGGTACCTTAACCAATAAGATGGCTCCAGCTTTAAGACAAGTTTACGATCAAATGCCAGAACCAAGATATGTTATTTCCATGGGTTCATGTGCTAATGGTGGTGGTTACTACCATTATTCTTACTCCGTTGTCAGAGGATGCGATAGGATTGTTCCTGTTGATATCTACGTTCCAGGTTGTCCACCAACTGCCGAAGCTTTGATGTATGGTGTTTTCCAATTACAAAAGAAGATGATGAAGACTAGAATTACCAGATTATGGTACAGAAGTTAATTTGATTGCATCTTCTTCTTTTTTTTTGTACATTATATTTAAGAAAAGGTTGGTGAATAGGAGATGGTACATGTTTCATTTTTACCAACTGATTCATATATTTTTATTTTCTATTTTTAATTTTAATATAAAAAGATTGATAAATATGTGTTATTGTAGGGAAAGGCTGCCGGCGTGTGGCAACTGAAGCATCCTATTCGGGTGATAAGGAATTGGCCTTTTTTTTTTTTTTTGCAGACATTACAGACTTGTAAGACGAATTTCAAACTACTCTTTTTTATACCATTCTAACAAGACTGTGCTGGTTTTAATAATAAGCAAGTGTAGTTGGGTGAAAATATACTCAAATGGTTCAATTTATACGTAGTGATTGACAATCTTGTCTAGCACCGGCAGGAATATAAGTTGTTTTAAGGGGGGGGACTTCAATCAAGTTCTTCTTTGAATTTCAAGTAATAAATAGCTGCTCTTCCAAGCTAGAAGTTGGATATCAATATAACACATGAACAGAGTTGTGGCATATCGTCGCCACTTTCACTAGCTGGCTACGAGTTCTACTTACCAGTATATTTGCAGCTTTTTCTCCACTTGTAATTATCATTCCCAATTAGGAAGTTCAATTTAGGTATTTTTTTTTTGTTTTTATTTGTTTTTTTTTTTCCGCTCACCTGTCAACGCTGCAAGCCATACGCATCAGAACAAAGCAACAGAACAAAAAGTCAGCCTACACTTAATAAAGTTCGCACTTTAATGCTACATATTAAAAAATGATTTTTTTCCGCAGTCAATTAACCGCAAGAATTTTAAACCACATTTAATCAGAAATAATCATGTGACTTAATGGGAGTATTTGTCCTCCCCTTTACGCTTTTAGCCCACATTTTTTGGTTGGCACACACAACAACTGGTTTCTTGGTTTTTCCAGATACAAAAATCTTCAAAACAGTCACCATATCCACTCGCTTTTTTTTTTTGGGGCTCTCTCTCTTTGTCACTTCTTTTTCTTTTCTGTTCTTTTATTACTTACCATTACATCTATTTAAAATATGGCTAGAACTAAACAAACTGCAAGAAAGTCTACCGGTGGTAAGGCTCCAAGAAAACAGCTTGCCTCCAAAGCAGCAAGAAAGTCCGCCCCAGTTTCTGGTGGTGTTAAGAAACCTCACAGATATAAGCCAGGTACCGTTGCCTTGAGAGAAATTAGAAGATTCCAAAAATCTACTGAATTATTGATTAGAAAGTTACCATTCCAAAGATTAGTGAGAGAAATTGCTCAAGATTTCAAGTCCGATTTAAGATTCCAATCCTCTGCTATTGGTGCTTTACAAGAAGCTGTTGAAGCTTACTTGGTTTCCTTGTTCGAAGACACTAACTTGTGTGCTATCCACGCCAAGAGAGTTACTATCCAAAAGAAGGATATCCAATTAGCCAGAAGATTAAGAGGTGAAAGATCTTAGGTTATAATGTCTTTAGAATCGGTCAGTCTTGTTTTTTTTTTATTTCAGTTACGATTGTTGGGTTTTAAATCCTGGTGTTTATATTCGTCTTATCTCTTGAGTTATTCTGATTGTTCAAGAGGTAAATCCTTTTATTAGTTTTCTTTTTTTATTTCTATAGTGTTGTTTCGGAGAATAAATATGTTATGTGTTGATGTCTATGTGAACTGTAGCGTTGGTAAATGAAACGTGTTGTAGTGTTTATATCGTTGACCAATCAAAAATCGGGCGGCTAAAAATGGCAGTAATGAAACCGCAACGAGTTCGCCACGGAAATGAACTGAGGTATGAAGAGGTATGAAGAGGTATCAAAAATCGCCAACTATGAAAAGGTAAAGCCTGGGCTAGGCTTATAAATCAGCAAGAAGAAGAGCTGAGAGAAAGAGCTATTTCCGCCTATTCAGCTTTACTGTGTAGTGTACTGTAGATTCCAGAAGGAGTTTAATATCTCTCTCTCTCTCTCTCTCCCCCCCCCACTTTGTTCTCTCATACCAATTTGAAATTCCTTACATTAATCCGTGTATGGTTTTATTGGGTAGCTTTGTCCAGATTCAAGCCCAGCATTTGCAACAAAAAACGTATATCTCAGTGGTGGGAATGACACGATTCCAAGAAATGAAAACACGGCCGTATTATAAAGCAAATTCATTACTATACAACAAAAAGGAAAACAAATAAAACACAATAAACGAAAGGATAGTCGAATTAAACAACAGTAACAAGACCAAAAAATATACAAAATAAAACAAGCACAATATCAATAGTAGTAGAAGCAGTAGTATTTTTTTCAAAAAAAAAAAAAATAATAAAAACATCAGTATCATCATCAAAAATCTTAATAAGTTATAAAATCTTCTTCATCGTCATCATTAAACAACATAAATCAATCTTAACCAAAAAAAAAACGTAAACAAAATCAGAATCAATAAGTTAATCAAAAAAAAAAAACACAGTTAAAACCTCCTTATTCTTGATTCTCAACAGCGCCTTCATCATTCTCTTGTTGATCATCTTCATTGTTACCTCCATGTTCATTCTCTTCATCGTCACCTTCCTGAAACAGGGAATAACCTCCATCATAACCATCATTCAAACTAACACCCTTCATCGCATTGATCAAATCGTCACCACGTCTGTCAGAAGGTGGATACATAAATTCCATAGGCGGAACTCCAGGTGGGGGTACTCCATGATGTGGAGGAGGTGGAGGAGGAGGTGGTGGGTGGCCATGTAAAGGAATATAAAATGGGGGAGAAATTGCATTCGTCCCATTATCAAACGAATTATCCGAATCCTTATTCATATCTTGAAATGGGTGAGGGATATGTGGAGGTGGATGGGGCATACCTAAGGGGGGTGGAATACTGCCCAATTGTGGAAGCGGAGGTCCGCCACCAGACGAGCCTTGTGGGGGTGTCGGATATTGCAGGGCCATGGCAGCTGCCATAGCAGGATCCATACCCATTGACAATGCTGCTGCGACTTGCATCTGCGCAACCTGTTGTTGTTGATGGTGTTGTTGCTGTTGGTGTTGTTGGAATTTCTTATTTGCTGGAGAAACTCTTCCCCAACTTAATCTAACCCTATTTCCTCCTATAATAAACCCTTGCATGGCAGCAATGGCTTCTTCTGCTTCTTCTCTAATTGAATATTTCACAAATCCACAGTTTTTCCCTGGGGGGATTTTAACTTGTTGAATAATTCCAAATGGTTTGAATAATGCAAACAAAGTAGGTTCATTGACTTCTGAAGACAACCCACCCACAAAGACAGTAGTGTTATTTGGATCAGCAAACGCTTGTTGACCACCACCACCACTGCTACCACCACTGCCACCTCCGCCTCCTCCGACAGACTGTTGTTGGGACAATTGCATTGGTGGACCTCTCATTATATCAAGCCCTCCACCGCCTGGTCCCCCAAGCCCTTCGAAATCTAGTTGTGGTTGGGACATTTCAAGAGAACCCTGCCCTCCATAATATCCATACATTGGACTACTTCCCATCTGCCCACCAGACCCAGGTGGTGGTGGAATATGGGGTGGAGGCACTGGCGGCATAAATATCAATTCTTGTTGTGACATATTTGGAGGAGGTGCTCCAGAACCTGGAGGTCCGGAGAGCGGACCTCCCCCTGGAGACAAGCCAAAGTCTTGTGATTGCTGCTGCTGCTGCTGCTGCTGTTGTTGTTGCGGGTTTAAGTATCTGTTTCTGGTGTTTGTTCTAGGAGTTGCCAACGCAACTCTTAATGGCCTCCCTGCAAACCAAACTCCATTCATTTCAACCAATGCTCTCTGCCTTTCCAGTTCGTCGGTAAACCTGACGAACCCGAAACATCTTGACTTTCCAGAAATTGGATCAGTCATAACTCGAACTGTTTTAATTGAATTGGGAAAATTCTTCTGGAAAAATGCCAATAAATGAGCTTCAGTGGTAGATGCCGACAAATCTCCTACAAATAACGAGTATTCAGGGGATTGGACAATTGGAGCGGTCAAAGTGGCACCACTGGCCCAATTTAATCGGAAATATTTCTTTTGATTATCAGGATTATTAGGGAAATGTTGTTGTGAAGGCATGGCGATATCAGGTAATAATTGCCCATTTAATGTAAGTGCTTGTTGAGCGTCTTCAAAAGATTCAAATTCAACGAAACAATATCCAGAATTGGTCAAACCTTGATAATTTGGATCTGGTTTGGTTATTTTAGGTCTGATAATTTTAACGGTGACTTTCTTCTGTAAGATATTCCACCAAAGATCTATAATGCCTTGCTCATCTAACCAGGGGTCTAAATCCCCCATCCATAAGGTCCTTGGTCTATCAATTTCACCTGAATTGGATCCAGACGAAGACTGATCCAATTCAGATGCTGCAGTAGCAGCTGCAATTACACTTGATTGCTGAGTTGATACTGGTGGATTGGGGACGGTATAACCAGATAACAATTCCTGTTCCTGTTGATGTTGATGACTTGCCGTATTTGACGTAGTGGCATTAGGATTAATTGTTGCTTTGGGAACTGCGGTTGGGGTATTGGGAGAGCCTGGGTTTGGCATAGGTGATTGAGGTTGTTGCAGCTGAGAACGTTGCAGCAGTGGTTGTTGCTGTTGTTGTTGTGGTGGTGGTGGTGGTTGAGAATCGGTACTAGTTGCAGATCCCTGGTAATTGGATGCTAAGGAATGTGATGTATTTGAACTTGATGATGTATGATAATCATCCTGATTGGATATATATGCCATTATGCCAGTTGTATTTCTATTGGGCAAAAAAAAACAGATGAATCGTGTAAATACTTGTGGTGGTGGGTTACGTATATATCTATTCTATAACACCTTTTTTTGACTTAAAAATGAATGGAACTATAAATGAATCTCAAATACAATCTTAACATAAAAGAAACAACAAATCAAAATAAAAAGAACAAACAGTGGGAAGCAATGGAATCAAAATATAATATGCTAGCAGTAGTTATAAGAATATAATTAACTATATCTTCTAGTAACTAAACTGGTTGGATTGGAATACAAACTCTTACAAATTGAATGATTAATTTTTCTTTTTCTTTTTTTTTTATATATTTTAAATTCTTGAAATTTTTTTGGGTTGAGTTTTGGTGGTTTGAGAGTTTTAAGGAGAGAAAGAAAGCGACGCTCACTGGGAGAACTTACTTGGCTGGACAAGACGATCTGGAAATATGAAATATGGGGGAACAATTATACCCATTGTTACAATTTCTGTCAACATACAATTACACATAAACAAACAAACAAAAAATCAATCAATCAATCAATCAATCAATCAATGAAACACAGCCATTATTCAACCGAATAATACATATATATTCCCACACCCTAACACTATCTTGGGTATCTCCAATAATAAACTTAGGGATAAAACATTTGTTTCATATAAAGCCATGTCATTCATTCATTCAAATTTACCGAAATGCGTCGTGTGGTTGCAAAAAAAAAAATAGAATGGTGAGGCGATTCATTTTTTGTTCTTTATGGAGGCTTTGTTAACTGACAGTTTTCAGCGGGGCAGGATGCCCATTGGTCACTCAACGTTCGTGGTGGAGCAATTGGATAGGGTGGAGAATTAGCCAACCTTGTAATTTGGACGGATAGGGTTAAAAAAGAAAGGTTACCTTTTTCTATTTTTATTGAAAATTAAGCAGATTTCTTACTGAATTTCTGGTAAATGTATTAACATCATATTTATAATATATATGGGGACACAGTGGTAAGGGTCAGTGTTTCTGAATATACCCCCCTTCTCAATTAAACCGAGAGCTGGAATTGGAAAGATTTCCCCATTAAAACACCTGCGATAATAGCACTTGCACTACTGACCATAAAAATAACCGTTTTCAAAGTCAAACCGACTCCAAATTGCTTGGTTAACAAGATAACATACAAATCTTGAGCACCATGAACAGCAAAATTTAAAACCATGCAAATAAAAGCACACGCTTCACAAACATCAGCCATTCGGTCTTGATGGTGACATAAAAAACACTATAATCGAAATTGTTTAATATACTACCACTCTTTTCAACATCATTGTTGAACTTCCTTTTTGCTTGCTTTCATTTTGAGGAATGCGGCAGATTCTGGGAAATATAACCTCCATGCAATTAAAATAACCGACAACCCTGCAGAGAACCAAAAAGAGTGATATCCAATCTTCACCTGGCTTATAAAGTATGTGCCAATGCAAAGTAAAACACCATGGCAAGGGGGGGGGGGGG
>JAJMHC010000166.1:14813-68102 GCA_030582855.1 Hemisphaericaspora lyxosophila
AAAAAAAAAAATAGAATGGTGAGGCGATTCATTTTTTGTTCTTTATGGAGGCTTTGTTAACTGACAGTTTTCAGCGGGGCAGGATGCCCATTGGTCACTCAACGTTCGTGGTGGAGCAATTGGATAGGGTGGAGAATTAGCCAACCTTGTAATTTGGACGGATAGGGTTAAAAAAGAAAGGTTACCTTTTTCTATTTTTATTGAAAATTAAGCAGATTTCTTACTGAATTTCTGGTAAATGTATTAACATCATATTTATAATATACAAATCTTGAGCACCATGAACAGCAAAATTTAAAACCATGCAAATAAAAGCACATGCTTCACAAACATCAGCCATTCGGTCTTGATGGTGACATAAAAAACACTATAATCGAAATTGTTTAATATACCACCACTCTTTTCAACATCATTGTTGAACTTCCTTTTTGCTTGCTTTCATTTTGAGGAATGCGGCAGATTCTGGGAAATATAACCTCCATGCAATTAAAATAACCGACAACCCTGCAGAGAACCAAAAAGAGTGATCTCCAATCTTCACCTGGCTTATAAAGTATGTGCCAATGCAAAGTAAAACACCATGGCAAGGGGGGGGGGGGGTTATCCAAAACTGTATCCAGGTAAGAATAAACCAGAAAGAAATGATCTTGCCCTTGTTGGCTGGCCTTCAAATGCTGTAACCAGCGCCACAGGACACATCGCACCCATGAGAATACCAAATACTGCTCTCACACCGAAGAGTTGATTATAAGTTTGAACAAAACCAATCACCGTTTCAATAACAATAAACAAAATGGCAATAATGATAACTGGCCATTTTCTACCAAAATAATCAGTACCGATACCATAATCTATAGCGCCAACTGATGTAAACATAAGAACTAAACTCATACCCCCAGGTAATCTCAGCCGCAGTGACCCCCCCAAAGTTGAGGCAATTTCAGGGCCAGATATAGAAATGCAAAAGAAATCCATAGCATCTAATGTCCAAACAGCAATCCCCATGCAATAAGAAATTCCAATCACCAAGTGTCATTTCTTTTAATCCTAGACTTGGATCAATTGCTTGTTCCCATTTTGGGTCTGTGTGGTATAAAGGTAAATCTAATAAGGTTGAAAGTCTGGTATTGAAATACTTTTTTTGATTGCTTCCGGGGAAAGATCTGGCATTTCCTTAAATAAATCATGATCCAATTCATTTTGTATGACAGAATTAACTTCATTATGTTTATTTCCTTTGATATGGGAGATGGGTGGTTTCTACTATAAACTTGCTTTTGTTATCTATTGTATCTCTTAGTATGCAAATTCTTTTCTCGAAATTGAATAGAGGTGGATATAAGGTGGTATTTATATACCCAAAAATGCCAAAGGGCTTACGAGGGCAAGTGGAGATAATTGATAGAGGGGGGAAAAGGCAGACATGTTGTATTAAGAAACTTAACTTGTAAACACAATGACTATTATAAACTTAACCTCTCCGCATGTATCATACTTTTCTTACCCTGAGAGGGAGAGTTAATTTGTTGCAAAAAAAAAAAAAAAAAAAAAAAAACGCGAGCAATAGAAAATTGCTTGGATAATGGAACCTTGGTTTTTGGGCGCAATTACTTTTAAAAAAACCGAATTGGTGTGGTTATCAGGTAGGAGGAACGGGCCAGGAGAAGGTTAAACCTTTAATAGAAACATAAACGGCGCAGTGATAACATTGTTTTGACAATTCTTAAGCCTCTAATGCCTCGTAAAATCTGGTTTATTTCGCTACTGGTATTCCTCGGTGTTGTTTGAGTATACCAAAGAAGTGATATCTTGTTTATAACTTTGATATTGAGAAAGTGTCTCTATCGATAAAACACCACATCGCTTATTGAATTTTTGTAAAAAAAACCTTTGTTGCAGATCTTTCCGTTGTGGGGTAGGATTATGTTTTGACCTAACTCTAGATACTTTCTAAAGGTTCCAATTTAAGGTTTTTTTGGTGGACATGGTTTTTTGGGTTTTTTTGGGCTTTTTTGTTCCTTCAATCCACTATCTTAGAAATACTTCCCGAGGGTTGACACGGACGTGGGGCTGAAATGGCCCAATAAGAACGTTGATTAACTAGATAAGAAAAATAACCGGTAAAGATATCTCCCATTACCCACTTATGAACCCATTTATATTGCTCTCCTGAAAATCCGAGATCACTATTGTTTACTAAGCACTGGAGTTGACATTTCACTCCCAACCTGGGTTTTGCATGTGTAATCCACGATTGTTGAGGTAATGGGTATGGGGCAGATGAACCTTTTACCACTGAAAACAATGAATATAATGTCATATTTGTATTGTGAGGATTGCAGATAACCTTGGGAGTGTATGTGGTTTAGAAAGGATAGACAATGGGAAAGGCTTCTAGGTACATCCTGCCCAACTTAACCCTGTTAACTTCCAATGCGCATTATCATCCATAGAAATGGAATTATACAACCGGCACATAATTAAGAAGAATTAAACAAGTTGAAACAATATTTTATTAGGATAATATCTATCTACAACTATTTCCCTACATCGCTCTATCAATTTTGTTACCATTGGTGGTTGATTGGAGATTATTACCCATGATTAATGTCTCCTCTGGATCAATGACTCCAAGTAGAATGTCGTTTTTTTATTTTTTTCCTTTGTTTTTCATTAAACATTTTAATGTTTACATCAAAATGTAAACAAAGAAAAAAAAAAACCTGTTTTAAACCTTTGCCAATTTACAACAATTGTATATTTTCAGACCCACAGAAAACCATATTATAGATTATCATGACAACCAGAGTGGTACTGGATGCTCCATCTTCTGTGGTGAGTACAGATGGGATGGACATTGGAACATTCATTCAACAAACCAAGTTTAGTGATGGTGCCAGCATTAATCAACACAATGCCAGCCAACAGAACAACAACAGTGCTACCTCCAATGAAAATCCCCCCGCTACTGTTTCAACGGTAGATACTTCGGCTGATGATGGTTCGATAGAACTTTCAAGTAACTCAAAGGTAATCCCTCAACCTGCTTATGTGTCAACCAGTCTACACCCAATTCCAGAGGATCCTACAAATAATTCAATCTTAAACCCTGGTGAATCATCACAACACGCAAACATGTCAATATTAGATCAATCATCACCAGAACATCCAAAACAGGTCATTTCTTATCAGGATCATTTAAAATATAACCTCAATAAAGATTTCTCTGGAAATAGAAGCTCAATGTTTGTAGATGGATCTTTTGATTCACCAGACCCTTCCGCACCCAATACTTTCCAATATAAATCACACCCCAATGCCAAAACGAAGGGTTCATTGGGAGTAAAGTCATTTCAAATTGATACAATTGGTGAAGATTCTCAATCAGAAGAACCTTATCAACAGCAACAACAACTACCAGAAAATATTGATGAGAATGAACACACCCCACCAATCAAGACCAGTACAATGCAAAAGTCGGGCTCAAACAGTACACCAAATTGGATGCCAGCTGAGCTACAGGAAAAATGGATTAGTCAAAATACAGACGAGTTTAAGCGCCCTATAGATGATAATAATGACCCAGTCCCTCCCTCGATTACCGAATCCGAGTTTGGTTCTTCAGTAAGAATAACCAAACGCTCCAGCCAACCCCAATTCAACACTGTGAATTTTGACAGAGATTACGGAAGCATCAATACCATCATACATAATTCAAACCTACAACCTTCTGAAACACCGGCCTGGAAACGAGTCAATAATGATTATAACAATCTCAAACCGGGGCACAATATTCAGAATATATTTCATACGCTGGAATATCACGACGAAAGTAATCCCACCAACAACAAATCAGTATCTACAACTAATCTCTCGATCCCAATGATAAGCAAGCAAATAAGTACTCCTAGAGAATTGAGTCACGAACAATCAACCCAATTGGAGAATATTCTTGAAGATAAAAGTCCAACTAGAATGAAAATCCCAGAATCACCTTTGAAATTATACCATGCCCAGTATGACACATATACCAAAGAGAGATTGAATGGCGTTCTTGAGCAGCTTCAAGTGAAATCAAATATGAATACACCAATTACTGGAGAGAAAGCCCCGAAACCATCTTCGAACAACAATACTCAACCTTTAGGAATTAAAAATTTCGTGAAAACCGGAGCATACACTGAAGATCTCTATAAGAAGAATGCAGACCACCTATTCAAGGATATCCAAAAGCGAGGATTTAGGTTATCTAGTAGTACGAATTTCAATGATTCTAGATTGCCATCTCAAACCACTGCCACTTCAACACCTAAAGCAAATAAGATGATATCGAATATCGAAGATGAAGTTACAAGTTCAAACGAATATGCTTCGTATACGAGTGGATTTGAATCACTTAGTGATGATTTAGATATTGAAAAGAAGAACGTTGAAGACAGCGATAATACGAGCAAGAATTATACCTCATTTACTAGAGAAATTATGAGCCAGTCTGAGTCTCAGTATCACTTTCCCCCGTCACCCGCCCCTCTCCACCGCAGCGACTCCGAGTACACTTATGATGATGATGATGATGAAGAAGAAGAAGAAGAAGAGGTTGAAGATATTGAAAATAGCGTGAAGAATGATACAATCGAGTCAGCTATGGGTAAACATATGATCAAGAGTAAGTTGAATACCCCACATCGAGTAATAGCTCATCAATTCCAGCCTAAAAGAATCCATGCTTATAACGAAGAGCAAAAGATAGATCAAAAGGTAGATCAAAAGATAAGTCAAAAGATAGATCAAAAGATAGATCAGAAGATAGATCAGGAACTTGAACAAGCAGAAATTCCTACTAATGTACCAGATACCGAGTTCACTACTGAAGAGGTGTTTATTAAGTGGAAGAATACTTCTCAATTAAATATAAGCCCAAATATTTTGAATAATTCCAATCAGAATGTGATCAAGGGTAGAGTTATGCCCAATGAGAATCTACCAACTGAATATGGAAATATGATACTTGATTATAAGGATTATAAATGGAAAGCAAAAAGCTACGAGAAAGAGAATTATTTAAATGGTCTTGAATCGATTGAAGATTTAATGACTAGAACAGGGATAGACAGTGCTGATATTTCGCCAGTTAATATTCATCCAGATCAAAGTATTTTGAAGAAGGGCCCTTCCTGGACAGCAAAAAGACGTGTGAGCAATAATAAACTTGAAGTTTCATTTCATTTACCTACAGAAACAAAGAATAGTCCTCCTGTTGGAGATGTTACTGGAATATCTCAACTAGATGCCGATTTCACATTTTCACGGTCACATAAGAAATTGATATCAATCTTAAATGAAATACTAGCATTGGGCGATGGTAGTAATGTATTATGGGAACACGTGAATGCGATTTCCCTTTCACAATATGAATTGAATAATGTGAAGGATTTAGATCTCTTCTTACCAAATTTAAGTAGTCTTGATTTATCAACCAACGATATCAAGTATTTGACTGGTGTTCCTCAAAGAATTATGAACTTGAATATCATGGAAAATAAGATTGAAGATATCACTTCATTTGCTGGGTTAATGGATTTGCAAGCGTTGAATGTTGCTTCCAATGGATTGACACAAGTTAACAATTTGAAAGAATGTATTCATTTGACCAACTTGAACTTATCCCGGAATAGAATCAATAGTCTTACGGGGATCAATAATTTAGTCAATTTAATGTATTTAAATGTTTCAGGAAATCAATTGTCTGGACATTTAAATTTCAACTTATATGATTTCCCAAACTTACAAGATTTAAATGTTAGTGAAAATAATTTAACCATGGTTAGTGGGATAGAAAACTCACCAAAGTTAAGAATATTAAATATTAATGAAAATCAATTGACTTCAATATCAAGTGGTTATCATAAGAATTTGAAGAAATTGTTATTGAAATTCAATAATTTGCAACAATTGAATGTGGAAAACTTCCCATATTTGAGATGTTTAAGAATTGATGGAAATAACTCATTAGATGAGGTGAAGGGGATGAATCAATTAACTAAGATTGAAGATATTGCCTGTAAATCAATACAACCCAAAGTACTTGAATCTATTTTGCCAGATATTAAGGATGTAAAAATATTGGATCTATCAGGAAATGTGCAATTTTCCAACACTTTCCCCTCATTGAAATTCTGTTATGTATCAGATTTGACCCTCTCGGGAATAAATTTGTCTGCCATCCCCCCCGAGTTTCAGGAAGTTTTCCCTAATGTTCAAAACTTGAATTTAAACTTTAACAAATTAGAAGATGTATCGGGTTTGGCCAGTTTAAGATTACGAAAATGTTATATGGTTTCAAACAATATTAAATCACTCGTTAATTTAACCGACGCACTTTATCCTTCAAGAAGGTCGTTGGTTTCACTTGATGTAAGATTAAACCCCCTAAATATGGATATCTACCCCTATATGTTCAGTCCCGATGAAGTAAATGGCATCAACTTAGAAACTGTGGATGATATAGAGAGTTTCTCAATTCACTATCACTCATTAAAGAAGTTGGGAGACTGGTATGAAAGAGACGAAGCATTTTGTAAGGGTGATAAGAATAAACGGAGAAAGGTTTATGAGAAAGTTGTCATTGGAATGTTTAAACGTTTGCTGAAATTAGATGGAAATGATATTACTGATGAAAAGAGAAAGCTTGCTAAAAGTGGAGATGAAGGTATGTTATAAATGTGTATGTGTTTATATATATACATATATATATATATTATATATGAGTGTGTAGATTGCAATGGATATGATTATGGGCTACTGGAACATGGTTTGTGTGGATGGTGCTAAATGACAAAGTATACATTTTTGCAGCCAAAACCCATACATGCAAGGAGGTTAGAGTGTTTTTGCAGAGTTTCCCCCATTTGAAATATTGATAATAGCAAAAATTTATGGGATTGGCCTAAACCTTTATACATATAAGGCCCTCTTATAATCCTGTTTGCTTATCTACACTGGCTCCTAGGTGAACCAACGATAACAGAATCTGATAAGGGTGCAGAGAAGGAACGGCAAACTCATTCCATTAGTGGAAGCAAAAAAAAGAAAAAAAAAGTATTGTTGGCGAGGAGAGGAAAAATCTTCCACCAAAATTCTCATAGACAAAAAAGACAAAAAAAAAAAAACATCGAAAAAGAAACTGAGTTGAAGGAAATAGACCCTCCACACTTATCATCAACCCGATTAACAACAATGACAGGAGAAAGTTGGTAAGTACTTTTTAAAACTAATAGCAGATAGTCAGAAGCTTAGTTTGATGATTTCAATTGATGAATTGATGGTTTCGGTGCGGGCCCCAGCGATTCCGAATTATCATGTGACTATCAACCTAAATGAGCAATCATATATTAACTCAGACATATTTAGGCTATTCATTCTTGCAGTTATTGCCAATGCAGTTAACTTGTTTTCACAAGTTTTCTTCACCATTATGTATTCAGATTTAGAATGTGATTATATCAACCCAATTGAATTATGTAACAAATTAAACCCTTGGTTTCTTCCAGAGGCTGGTTTACATGCAATCATATCGGTTTTATTTTTAGTTAACGGTTACTGGTTCCCATTCTTATTAAACTTACCTTTATTGGCCTATAATATTAACAAATTCATCAACAAGAACCACTTATTAGATGCTACTGAAATTTTCAGAACTTTATCCAGACACAAGAAAGAATCTTTCGTGAAATTGGGTTTCCACTTATTGATGTTCTTCTTCTACTTATACAGAATGATCATGGCTCTCGTTAATGATGACAGTTAAGGATAAGGTGTATAGGAAGGAAGGAGAGGGTGTTTGAAGAACAGATAAGGAGGTAGAGAGGAAGAATTATAATCCACTTGATGGGTGCGTGTTTTTTTTTTTTTGATTTTTTGTAATAGACTTATCCAATCTCCCATAAAATATCATAGGAGAAGCGTTCTTTACTAGGTGTTGTGAGTTCATTAAGTAGTTTTATGATATTTTGTAAATTTTTGTATTGTTACCAATGCCAGAAGTATATTAATACAAATAACAGTTTAATCTATAAGCGCCTTTCCAACATTTCCAATTTGGAATTGATACTCTTTAACTTGGGTAACAATCCTACTTGAGGACTGGCCATTTTGGAGATATTTCTCAAAAATAACTTGACTGACTCCTCTTTCCCCTCACCTTCTCCTAATTCATTATTATTGACCGCCTCCTTCGAGGTTGCTAATTGTTGTTGCACCACAGTCATTTCATCACGTTCTTGCTTCAAGGCACGAATTTCTGCCCTCATCTTGTTTATTTGGTTCCCAACAGCAGCTTCATCGTTTCGCAAGGTCAATATCTTATTCCTATATTTCTGTTTCAGCTTTTCAATAAAAACGATATCTTGAGACATATCATTTACACAAGCATGCATGTCAAGTAACTTTTCAATATGAAAAATTGTCTGTTTCTTGAATTGGGCATGCAATACTTCTTGGTCAATATCCATACCAGCGAAATACTTGGGTTCGTAACTCTTGATAAAATGAAGCAATACATCTAATAAATTAATACTTGGTCTTTCATCAGGATCTTCCAGATCTGCTAATCTATCCAACTCAATTGACAAGGGTCGATTCTGACCCGATAATGATGTCTTGTTTAACGGTATTGCTTTCACTCGAGGACCATACTCAAGAGGCGCCGAGCTCACCCTCGTCTGTTGCCTTATTGATGGCTGAGCAACATCATCAATAGCTCTTCCCTTGTGGCTTAATGAATCTTCAGATCCCGCAACCACATTAGATGGGATCTGTTCTTGTTCTTCCTGTTCCATACTATTGTCACCAAAATCCTGCATTGCTGAAGAATCATCCTGATTTGCTTGTTGGTTGTCGGCTTTGTCGACATCTGGCTGAAGTCTAAATTCCCTCCCTGTCGTATCCGGTTGAGTTTCACCTTCCAGTTCGACATCATTTGCTTGAGATGCCGCTTTTATAGCATATTTTAACGGTAATTGGGTGCTTTGGTCCTCTTCGTCTGTTTGTTTCATTGAATCTAGCAACGATGGCGACATTGCCTTCCCTTCGTCCTCTGATTGAGAATAAGTATAGCCTGCTAACTCTTGAGTTTGCTTCAACAAAGGGTCAATGACATTCATTCTTTCCTCCTCATTTTCAGAGTGCCGCCTTTCTTCTTCCTGATCTGTAACTTGCATAGTAGAATCCATTCCTGATTCTAGTTCTTCAACAGTCTCAAATGCCACTTCGGGTAATTTATCAATTCTGGAGCGCTTTGAAGGAGGTCCCATAATCGACTTATTCGATTCATTTCCTCCTACCTCGAACCTCAAGGATGATCTTTGTTTTAACGAGTCCCTGTTGCTTGGTCCAAATGGTATAAGCTGCAGGTCAGTATCCAAATCTGTCCCTGATTCAATAACATCGGTGCCAGATTCGAGTTCCTCAACTGTATCAAACGCTATATCAGGCACTCTTAGAATTCGCCCAATTGGTTCTGTGGTTGTTGTGGTTGTTGTGATTGTGGTGGTTGTTGTATCGAAATCAGTACTTAACTCCCTATCACTTTCTTCTACTTGGATTTCAAACCCTATAGATGACGTTCCCGGAATATCTGATTCATCTTCTTTAAGTAATTCCGTCTGCCATTGCTTCATCAATAGAATACCTCTGGGACTTGATAGATTTAATTCGGCAGCTCGTAAATGACGGGTTCTAGAAACAGCTTTGAGTTAGTAGATGTACTGTTAGTTAAAAGAAACCCACAGCTGAAAACATACCCTGATCCACGTACACGGGCCTCTCTTCGTATCATCCGATCATGATCCATGCTTGATTGTATACCCTGTGGGAAATCGAAACTAAAGTATCCAAACTAAATATGTAAATAAATAATACACTACACGTTTAAATCGCGCGCGCGCTGTTCCCGAAAACTTGAAGGCCAAAAGAGAAAAGAGAGAAAAGAGAGAAAAAAAATTAGTTATAGTAGAACTACTTGGTAGCACACCAGATGTTACTCGATAGTAAACCAGATTATATTAGAAATTAAATACGCTTTAATATATACAAATACAAATTCATTCACTATTATAAATTAATACAAAAGTCCAGATGTTAATCCAATGGTCTTAATTAATTTATTGTTGGGAAAAGTGTTCCAATAAGATGTTTCTTTCATCGGAATCAGCACCCCAGTTCTTGACAACAACACAAGAAGCACCAACAACCTTTCTGGCGTTACCTTCTCTGTCTAATTGACATAAACCAGCCCATTCACCTAATAATTTAGCGTCAGAGACCTTGATCAATGGGATCTTTTCTTCTGGTTCGTTACATAAAGCTTCAACCAACTTAACGATAGATTCTTCAGTAACAGAGTCACAGAGGACACATAATTGAGCTTCTCTCTTGGATAAAGCCTTAGAAGCTTCTCTTAAACCTCTGGCTAAACCATCGTGAACTAAAGAAGTTCTCAAGACGACTTTAAGACAGTCTTCGATGGAGATGGAACCGGATTCTTGTTCAACGGCAACTTCTTCGACAATTTGTTCTTGTTCAACGTCAGACATATTTAATGAATTTTGTAGACTTCTTCGACAGGTAAAGTATTACTGCTCAGTGGTTTCTTGAAAGAAAGATTTTTTAAAAAGGTGTAAAGGTAAGTTGATTTTTCAGTGAGGTGTGAGAAGCGACGGGAAGAGAAAACGAGGCAAACAAAAAAAAAAATAAAAATTCAAATTGTTTAAAAAAAAAAAAAAAAGGATTCCATTAGGGTTTCAGCCCTAAGCACGTGATGCACTTTTGACCCAACAGAGTAATGATTCAGTCCAACTTGATCACAGTTATATTTAACAGGGTTTAAATCTACGTCATTGAACTATTGCACTTTGATTCTTGTAAAGAGACTTACCCTGCTATTCAATGATCATTCCTGTCAATTAGTTCTAAATAAAGACTGGAGGTGGTGGAAAGACTACAGGTGGTGGAAAGATGGCTGCAAAACTTTTTATTGTAAAAAAAAAATAATAAGGCTGGTAAGGTTTTCAGGGCATCATTTGTCATTCATCTGACAATTAATACATGAATTTATGAATATCTATTACATAGTTTTATATATGTATATGAAGAATTATATAAATAAAATTTACAGGGGGGGGAAGGTGAAATAACAGTAATTGAACAATAACAAGCAAAATATCAAACGCGAATGTCAAACTAGAACTAAAAGCATGAAGGCAAACAACAATAACAAACAACAGAAATTGTGTAGAACACCATAAATACAAACAAATGTTACAGCAAAGAAACTCTTACAACTCCATCTCATCCGCTGCAAATGGTTTATGATCATCAGAATGATCATCATCATCTTCATCTTCCTCATCATCACTCTCAATAACATTTTCATTACTAATGGCATTGCCACCACCCACGATCCCACCACGTACTCCACCAGCTGCATTTGTTCTTTGCGAAGATTGAGCAGCTTCTTGTTCTTCATCTTCGTCTTCAAAGTCAACGTCAAAGAAATCATCGTCTGCTCCCACAATTCTCGAATAGATAGATTTTACATCGGTAATAATCCCGTCATAACTAATTTCTCCACTTGGCATATTGGTGAATATGATATCTTCACATTCAGCAAGTTGTTTCAACACGACATTATTTTCTTCAGTAGCTTTGAAAACATTAGTCAAATCAGGTTTGATGTATGATTGTTGCACAAATCCAATTTTACAAACGATTTCAACCTTTTCACGAGGGATAAAATTATTAGTCAATGAAGTACCCAATTTAAAGGAACCAACCGTAGAATTCAAACCTCCTCCTCCGCCGGTCATGATCATCATTTCTTCTTCGCGATGAATAGTTTCTCTCAACAATGTACCTTCCATCTTTTCGTAAGCAGTTTCCAAATCATGTTTTGCTCTAGCGAGGTCAGGTTCAACAGTATGGGTATACCAGATGGAGTGACCGGGTGGACAGACACCAGTATCACTATTTTGAATTATCACTTGTACTGCATAGTCATTATCGGTTGGAAGTGAATGAGGAGGGAACACGACGATTGCCGAGGATTCATGTTGGGACATCCATTCTTTACAATCTCTCTTAACGACGGTTATCAATCTGGTGATGTTATAAACTTCAAGATTCTCAACAAGTTTTGCATATGGAGCGGTTAAGAATTTCGATAATTGAGTTGGGGAGATAACCAACTTTTCATTAATTTTAATCTTGGACCCATCATCGAAATGGGCAATTTTTAAAGCTGGATCATAGTCTATGAGATTGGTGTTTAGCTTATAAGTAGTACCGGCGACAGCAGCACTTCTACAAAACCCTTGTGAAATTTCTCCTGGTCCACCATATTTTGAACCCATAACGGGGAACTTTCCGTAGACATCAAATGAACCAAGGAATCTTTTCATACGAATGATCGCTTCCTTGGTCGAGGTGTTTTCCTTGACACATAATCCAATAGAATAAACCAATTCCTTAATTTGAGGTTCTTCCAATTTGAATTGATTTGCGAGGAAAGTCTCAATTGGAGTGGTGGCGTATTGTTTGATTAAAGGTTTATTTTCATCCAATAACACAAACTTCAAGAATTTCATCAAGTTACGTTTGGTAATTAATGACAATGTATTATCCATAAAGATGTCTTCTTTAGTGGTAGTATTGGTAATTTTCTGTTGGAAATCATCATTTTCAAACACATGGAAATTTGATATACTTTGAAATTCCAAGTATCTATAAACCCTTGATTTGACAAGTAATGCTAATAAATCCAGTTTACAAAACATTATTTTAGGAGTTAAATCGATCCCAAAGTCTTTGGAATTAAATCTACCTGGTGGGATATAAATTTGTGCATCTTTAAAATGAGGCAACTTATTGTGATTAACATCAATACACCATTTCTTGAATTGTTCAATGGTCAAAGTAGAACATGAATCTCCATAATAATTCTTATTATCGATATGTAATACTTGAGTGCCTTGCCAAGATAATGCAGATGCTAGAATGCTTTCAGATAATCCAGTACCCAAAATAAGAACGTCACATTCCTGTAAACTCAATGAGTGCTGTTCCTGAGGCGTTTCCAAACCCACCAAATGGGGTATATGCGATGGGGAGTAGTTGGTGGAAGGTCTCCTTTCTGCCATTGACTTACGTCTTTCTTGTTGTTGTCTAGTGTAATTCATACCCGCAGTCAAGTTAGTCAGCAAATGCAAATGTGTATGGCTAATGGATGCGAGTACTTGGAAATAAGCAATAATGATCGAATAGTGGAACGGAATTTGTTGAAAAAATGGTATATAAGTTATGCAAAATAGTCTCTTTTTGGGGGTAGGAAATGGTCAATTTCTAATATTGGTGCCAATTAATTAATTAATTAATTAAATTTAAGTGCCCAACGAAGGAAAAAAAAAATTTTTTTTTTTTGCTTCTTTCTCTCCCACAGTTTGTTTTTCTGCTTTTGTGTTTTGTGTTGTTTAATTAAAATGACTGATTAGAGCGAGAGAGAGAGAGAGATAGATAGCCACATGGACAAACACAACCATGCAAGTTTATTAGATTGATAATAGTGGGATGACGAGGGGGGGCAAAGCTTTTTTTCCAGTGATAGTAGAGTACACTAGATATAATGGAGAGGGTCGAATACTCGTTGGCAAATCATCTCCAATCGCTCACTTGTTTGTTAAGTGAAAAACACTCGGAAATAATGGGGGGAAATCCGAAGTCGTGTCCAACCAACAAACTGTTGTTTTAGATTAAAAAATATCCACCTAAACAATCAGCAATTAGTTCTATTTTCTGACAGGGTTCTCCCGAGATATCCGTCTAAGCATTATGGACAGTTTTGCCATGTTTAGTGATGATTTATATCTCTGATTCAAACTAGTGAACATAAGGTTTGATAGTTGCGTTATATCTTGTAGTAATTTGTCTGTCTCAATTACCGTCGCATGTTCCGTATAGATTTTCGATTTGGGTGCAAAAAACATTTGAATTTTTTTTTTTTTTGGTGTAAACTTTGAAGGGGTAGATTTCATATATATAAGTCTGTTCAGGGATTTCAACATTTGTCTCTCGATAAAGATATAATGAGATTATGTTGTAAAAGAGTTGGGAAATATGCTTGAATTGGGATGACTAAGTTACATCAAAGGTGGATCAACAATTATATACATATCATATAACTTCCCCCCTCCAAATCACGGAGAGCAGGTTCAAACCAATAGCCCAACAATCAATCGTTCATGATAATATTCATCTCTCACTTTGTCAGAAATATTGCATATAATGAACTCCTCTTGTATATGGACACGGATTGTAACTCAGTTAGATTTGAAACAGAAGAACAAGAAGACAATGTTGTGTCACTCTGAAATGTGGTGCCTGAAAATTCACCACAAAATAGACAACAGAACATTTGGGGAACACTGTATACTATCCAAGAGCTTATTTTCCATGGGTTTTGTGTTTACGCAAGACCTTCTCAACAACCAATAACCACAATCATATTGGGGTATAAATATTCCATTTTAAGCTAGCTCACAATAAGGAGATTTCTGGAAGAGATTAGAAAATTTTCATCTTCACTGGAAGTAAAAACTGGTTGCTACATAAGTTTCCCAACCACACACCCTGGAAGTGTACTGAATATTAATTCCAGGTCATAAAATAATCACCAGGTTCTACGTTTGGTTATCCTCTTAGGGCACGCCTATTTCCACTAATTGGACAATTATTTATACTCATTTGGGGGTGTTTCCTGTCTTCCATCATTTGACCTATGATCAGATACACCATTCCATTTTGGAAAAATTCTCTCCCCTCCTTCTCATCCTCCTCCCTCTCCTCCTCCCTATCCCCTAACATTTTCAGAAGAAACTGAATGTATCACTTTGCACTTCAGTGAAATGCTCACTTCCCCCAACATTCAAAGGCAGTGAAAATGATTTTTGATACTTGGTTTTCTTTTTTTTTTGGTTTTTGCCCGTCTTACGAAGAATACGAAGAAGTTTTTTTTTTTAATTTTTTTTTTTTTAACTCCAGCAATCTTCCTTGTTCTTCTCAACTTCATTTCTATTCACAACTTTACAGACAACATAAATCATGGCAGATAAGAAGGCTTCCCTTTTGCTCGCATGGCAAGTTAAAGATAAACATTGTTTAGTTATAGGAGCAGGTGATGTTGCAGTATCGCGTATTCAGCATTTAGTAAGAGCCCTGGCTAGGGTGACAGTTATAACTGGAGAAGACAAAGTTCATCCTGAAATAATTAATTTAAATCAACAAGGGAAGATACATAGTTTATTCCAAAGAAATTTCCAGTCTAATGATTTGACAATTTATGAAAACATCCAATCCAGTATTCGAGATCTTGAACAAATCACTCCTGAATATTATTCCCAAATCCAAGATCAAGTAATGAATGAAGTATTCGCAATTGTATGTTGCTGTATCGATGATTATGAATTGTCAACCAAAATATACTATCAATGCAAGTATCTCAGGCTACCTGTGAATATAGCTGATAAACCACCTTTGTGTGATTTCTATTTCGGATCTATGATAAACTATGATAATTTACAAATTATGGTTAGCACCAATGGGAAATCACCTCGTTTATCTCGTCTAATCAAGGATAATATCGCTAGAGAATTTGAAGACGTGGACATGAATTTAGCAGTTGAAAATTTAGGTATGATTAGAAGTAGATTAAGAGAACAAGTTTTAGAGGGCGATGATTTAATGAGTATTGATGCTAGAATGACTTGGATTAAAACATTGACTGATTTTTTCAGTATCAAAGAGTGGAGTGAAATAAATTTAACTCCTCCCACCTCTACTCCTCCACACGATAATAGATTCCAATACGTTGATAATATCATCAAGTATTTTCCAGATTACCCCCCTAAAGATTTCGAAGAATTTCAACGAGCAGTATTAAGATAGGGATTGTTAAATATCTTTTATAGAATGAAATAAAATTGTGCTCTACAGCATTGAAGTTTTCATATATTATTGTCTTGTATATACAATTATTGCCACTGATCGCTTTCTAAAGGTCTTCATGTACAAACAATTTATTACCTCCACCCCCGACATATTCACCAACAATGTGACCATCACCCTTCAAATGATATTGATAACTCATTAATCCTTCTAACCCCACTGGACCCCTGGCATGAATCTTGTTTGTACTGATACCAACCTCGGTACCAAATCCATATCTGAAACCATCAGCAAATCTAGTAGAAGCATTCCAGTAAATACCGGCAGAATCAATACTTTGCAAGAATTTTTCAGCAGTTGCTTTATCTTCAGTGATAATACAATCAGTGTGCTTGGAAGAATGTTCATTAATGTGCTTGATGGCTTCGTCGACATTGGCAATTAATTTGACGGAAATATCAAATGAAAGATGTTCCTTGTCGAAAGAATCTTCCACTGCATCCTTAACCAAATCAAGGTTGGTGACATTTAAGATGGCTTTCACTTCTGGAGTAACATGAAGGGTGACTTGTGCATCAATCAAAGTTTGTAAGAGGGCATTAACTTGTTCTGGTGGGATGGATTGGTTAATTAATAATTGTTCAACTGCATTACATCCAGCGGGGTAGTTGGTCTTAGCATCAACAACAATTCTCTTTGCTTTGGTTAAATCAAACCTTTCATCTACATAAATTGAACAAATACCATCAGCATGGCCCAATACGGGAATCTTGGTGTTTGCTTTGATGTTTCTAACTAGTTCATTTGATCCTCTTGGAATGACCAAGTCAATATATCTATCTTGATTTAATAAGTGTGCCACGTCATCTCTACTTTGAATTAAATGAATTGCATCTTTTGGAACTGCAGTTTCTTTCTCCAAGGTCTCATTAACAATATCACTCATAATCTTAAAAGTAGCGTATGATTCTTTACCACCCTTCAAGATGGCAGAATTACCTGACTTTATAGCTAATGCGGTAATATTAGCAATGACTTCTGGACGGGATTCAAAAATAATCAATAAAACTCCAATTGGAGCAGTGACTCTATACAAGTTCAAACCTTCATCTAATTTTCTAGCCAAGGTGACTTTACCAATTGGATCATCTAAATTGGCCACATCCAAAATACCCAGTAACATAGCATCAAACTTTCCTGCATTCGAAAGATCAAGTCGCTTGACAAGTGAGGAAGATAAGTTATGATCGACTGCATTCTGCATGTCTATTTTATTGGCCGCAAGAATATCTTCCTTGTGAGCACGAAGTGAATCATGAATGGCTTGTAAGGCTTGGGATCTTTCATCGTTGGTGAGGGTTTTCAAAGTAGAAAAGGCACTATTTGCAGCCCTGGCAATATCTTCAGACGACATTAGTAACGTTTTGGGTATTCTATATGGTGGTTCAAAAAAAAAGAAATCAATGTATTGATGACTCAGATGTTTTTTTTTTTGCAGGCCCTAATGAAATCCGTTAAAGGAGGGAGGAACGGAGGGAGGAAGGAAGAAAAAGAAGAAGAAGGAGAAGGTGGAATAATTTGCGACATAAAAGAGTGTTTTAGACACATGCGAAAATAATGCGACAGAAAACAACACGCAGTCAAAAAAGGAAAATGGTGGGAAAACCACTGGCACTGGGTGTGATTTTTTTTTTTTTTTTGGCTGTCAGTGTGGATATAGTTCAAAGGCAGTGCTGATCCAAGACTATAGTCAAATCAGACAGTTCGATTTTTAATTAATCACAATAGACATTTACAATTATAACAACCTTCACCTAATTGAACCTAGTCGGATCGTCTCAGAAAGTAGCTCAATATGTCTAGACAGCCATCAAGCAATGAGAACCCATTCTCAGACCATAACAATAACCATAACAATGTCAATGATACTTTAATAGACTTGGATTATGAGCGATCTAATCCCTATGGTGATTTTGATCCTAACCATGAATATCCACAGGCACCGTCATCAAGCCATCGTCATCCGGGGGGATATGACCCCTTTGCTGATCAATTTGTCATTTCCGATGACGATGACGACGATGAAGGAGAAGGGGAAGAACACTTTAGACATTACGATACATCATACACTTCATCTCAAAATAGACAAGTTCCTTTGCTCAGTACAGCAAATCAGCCTCAGCAATCCAAAAATACATTTTTTAATAGAAATAGAGATTATATTGATATGAACGAATTAAATGTTGCTCCTGAACAACCTCGAGACTTTGATATCAGGCACATGTTCCGGAGAGTAAAAGGAAAAATAAGTGGGAAACCAGTTAATGTTGATTCAAAGTACCCATCTACCCCAAGACAAATCTTTGTCATGGATCATGCCAGCAATTCGGGTAAAGGATTCTATGGAAACTACATTTCTACCACCAAGTATAATTTTGCAACATTCATCCCTAAATTCTTATTTGAACAATTTAGCAAGTATGCCAATTTATTCTTTTTGTTCACTTCCATGATTCAACAAGTGCCGCATGTGTCACCAACTAACAGGTATACAACTATTGGGACATTAACAATTGTTTTATTGGTGTCAGCCATCAAGGAAATCTCGGAAGATATTAAAAGAGCCAATGCTGATAAGGAATTGAATCACACCCGAGTTCTTGTCTTGGATCACAACACGGGAGAATTTGTCACCAAGAGGTGGATTAAAGTTCAAGTAGGAGATATCGTCAAAGTTAACAATGAAGAACCATTCCCAGCCGATTTGTTATTATTAAGTTCCTCCGAACCAGAAGGTTTATGTTATATCGAAACTGCCAATTTGGATGGAGAAACCAACTTGAAAATAAAACAAGCGAAAACCGAAACAGCATATTTAGTAAACCCAAGAGATTTGGTTCAAGATTTGACCCAAAGTGAAATCATCTCGGAACAACCAAATTCTTCCTTGTATACATATGAAGGAAATTTACGTAACTTTAAATCTGGAGGTGATATTCCATTAAATCCCGAACAATTATTATTGAGAGGAGCCACTTTGAGAAACACCCAATGGATTCATGGTGTGGTAATTTTCACGGGTCATGAAACTAAGTTGATGCGTAATGCCACTGCCACCCCCATTAAGCGTACCGATGTGGAAAGAATTATCAACTTGCAAATCATTGCACTTTTTGGTGTATTAATAACATTAGCCTTGATCTCCTCAATTGGTAATGTTATCAAATCAGTGGTTGATCAAGACAGTTTGAGTTATTTACACTTGCAGGGTACCTCAATGGGAAAATTGTTTTTCCGAGATTTATTAACTTTCTGGATCTTGTATTCTAACTTGGTTCCTATCTCATTGTTTGTTACTGTTGAATTGATCAAGTATTATCAGGCTTTTATGATTGGTAGTGATTTAGATATGTACTATGAGGATTCAGATACCCCCACTGGTGTTAGGACTTCTTCCCTTGTTGAAGAATTGGGACAAATTGATTATATTTTTAGTGACAAGACAGGAACATTAACGAGAAATGTCATGGAATTCAAAGCATGTTCGATTGGTGGTAGATGTTACACCGAAGAAATACCCGAGGATGGGCATGCTCAAATTATCGACGGGATTGAAATCGGTTTCCATACGTTTGATGAATTAAGATCTGATTTAACAAACGCCGCTTCTCAACAATCAGCAATTATAAATGAATTCTTAACCCTTTTAAGTACCTGTCATACTGTTATACCAGAAGTCAATGAAACAACTGGTGCTATCAAATATCAAGCAGCTTCTCCCGACGAAGGTGCCCTTGTGGATGGTGCTGCTGTTTTGGGATACAAGTTTATAATTCGTAGACCAAAGGGGGTCACTATCTCCAATACATTAACTCAAACGGAGGCAGAGTATGAATTATTGAATATCTGTGAATTTAATTCGACTAGAAAGAGAATGTCTGCCATTTTCAGATGTCCAGATGGTATCATTCGTTTATTCTGTAAAGGTGCTGACACGGTTATTATAGAAAGACTTTCACAAGACGAAGCCCAACCTTTTACTGCCGCAACTTTAAGGCATTTGGAAGATTTTGCAGCAGAAGGTTTGCGTACTTTGTGTATTGCATCGCGTATTGTTTCCGATGAGGAATATAATGCCTGGTCAAGAACTTATTATGAGGCTTCTACCTCATTAGATGACCGTAGTGAGAAATTAGATGCTGCTGCTGAATTAATTGAAACTGATTTATTTTTACTTGGTGCAACTGCCATTGAAGATAAATTGCAAGATGGTGTGCCCGAGACTATTCACACTTTGCAAAGTGCTGGTATAAAAATCTGGGTATTGACGGGGGACAGGCAAGAGACGGCAATCAATATTGGTATGTCGTGTAAATTATTAAGTGAAGATATGAACTTATTGATCATCAACGAAGATACTAAACAAAACACAAAATTGAATCTCGATGAAAAGTTGACTGCAATCCAGGAGCATCAGTTCGATATGGAGGGTGGATCATTGGAGTCATCTTTGGCTTTGATCATAGATGGTCATTCATTGGCCTATGCATTAGAACCAGATTTAGAAGACTTGTTCATTGAACTTGGATCTCGTTGTAAGGCGGTTATCTGTTGTCGTGTATCTCCGTTGCAAAAAGCTTTAGTGATTAAAATGGTTAAAAGAAAGAAGAAGAAGTCGTTGCTTTTGGCAATTGGGGATGGTGCCAATGATGTTTCCATGATCCAAGCTGCTCATGTCGGGGTTGGTATAAGTGGTATGGAGGGTATGCAAGCTGCAAGAAGTGCTGATATTTCGATTGGTCAATTCAAATACTTGAAGAAATTGTTATTGGTGCATGGATCCTGGTCATATCAGCGTATTTCTAATGCTATTCTTTATTCGTTTTACAAGAATATGGCCTTGTACATGACCCAGTTTTGGTTTGTATTTACCAATGCGTTTTCGGGTCAGTCAATCATGGAATCATGGTCATTAACTTTCTATAATGTGTTCTTTACCGCATTGCCTCCATTTGTCATGGGGGTTTTTGATCAATTTGTCAGTGCCAGATTATTGGATCGTTATCCCCAATTATATCAATTGGGTCAGCAAAGAAAGTTTTTCAATGTGCCGGTATTTTGGGGTTGGATTCTCAATGGGTTCTATCATTCAGCGGTGGTGTTCTTGTGTTCGTTCTTCATTTTCCGCTATGGTAATACTTTGTCTACCGGATTGCTTACTGACAACTGGTCCTGGGGTACCACCGTGTACACCACTTGTACATTAGTCGCATTAGGTAAAGCTGCCTTGGTGATCACCTTATGGACCAAGTTCACTTTGATTGCCATCGTTGGTTCTTTCTTACTTTGGTTGGCTTGGTTCCCAATATACTCCACGGTAGCACCATTAACTGGTGTTTCCATGGAATTTCGTGGTGTACTTAGGGCCACCTACCCATCAATTGTGTTTTGGGCAATGGTATTTGGTGTGGCAGTGTTATGTCTCCTTCGTGATTTTGCTTGGAAATTTTTCAAGAGAGCCACCAGTCCAGAGAGTTATCATTATGTGCAAGAGATTCAAAAGTATAATATCCAAGATTATAGACCACGTATGGAAGAATTCCAAAAGGCCATTAGAAAGGTTAGGCAAGTGCAGAGAATCAAGAAACAAAGAGGTTTTGCATTTTCACAAGTTGAAGGACAAGATCAAGAGAAGATCGTTAGGTTGTATGATACAACTAAGAAGAGAGGGGTGTTTGGAGAATTAGCAGAAAGTGCATAATTAAGTGTGATAAAATAGACATGGCATATATATATATATATATGTATAGATAGTTAAAAAAAAAACAATGAGTAATATGAGTAATTTTTTGATAAATCCACGCCCGCTTTTTGGGTTACTAATTTTTTTTTTTTTTTTTTTTTTTTTTTTTAGAAAAGTTGATTCACCTTGGTCTACGATGTTGTTAGCTCATCCATTTATAGAGTAAGTAATGTCAGAACAAGCCAACAACAAAGAGCTTACAAAGGATGATAAGTCCAAACCATCCAGTGAAGCAGCTCCAGCACAAGTTGACGAATCCCAGCTTTCCAATAAAGAATTGAAAGAATTAAAGAAGAAAGAGAAGGCAGCCAAGAGAGCGGCGCAAAAGACAGCGATTGGAATCACCCCAGAGCAACAACAACAAATAGCTGAACAGAAAATAGAAAAGAAAAAGCAACAGACAGCCACTGTCACCAACTTGAAGAAACAGTTAGACCAAACCTTACTTAAACCTGAAAGGAGAAAGGTACCTCATTTGTTTGGACACTTGGAAACCCGTGAACAAAGAAATGCCTCATCTCCAACAATCAGTCACATTGTCCACCCTGCAATCCTCTCATTGACCTTGAAGTATTCCAGTTACAAAATTGTGGGTTCAACGGCAAGATTGAGAAATATGTTGTTAGTTTTCAAGAAAATTATTACCGAT
Organism: Hemisphaericaspora lyxosophila; assembly: GCA_030582855.1. Classification (NCBI taxonomy): domain Eukaryota; kingdom Fungi; phylum Ascomycota; class Pichiomycetes; order Serinales; family Debaryomycetaceae; genus Hemisphaericaspora; species Hemisphaericaspora lyxosophila. The sequence goes on from JAJMHC010000166.1 coordinate 37,259, forward strand.
TATGTTACTCCAGAAAATACCACTTTGACTAGACATTTGACTGGTCACTTATCTCACCAAATTGAATACTTGAAATCGGGGCGTCCTTTATCTGTATCAATGGGAAATGCCATCAGATGGTTGAAACAAGAAATTTCACACATTTCAATTGATACTACAGAGGAGGAAGCCAAAGAAATACTATGCACTAAGATTGATGATTTTATTAATGAAAAAATTGAACTTTCTGATCGTTTAATTGTTGATAACGCATCTAAGCACATTGCTAATGGATCTACTGTTTTATGCTACGGCCATTCTCAGGTCTTGGAAGAGTTATTTCAATACTGTGTTGTGGAGCAGGGTAAGAAGTTTAATTTGATTATTGTCGATTCAAGGCCTTTATTTGAAGGTAAGAAATTGTTGAAGAATTTAGCAAATACTTATTTGACTGATGACGCTGACATGGATGATTTAGAATCGGTAAACAGCAAGAATATTGGCGCTCGTATTCCAATAACAAAGCATCATATAAATATTCATTATGTCTTATTGAACTCATTGGCATCATCTCTTTTGGAGGATGTTGATTGTGTCTTTTTGGGTGCTCATGCCATGTTATCTAATGGTCGACTCTATTCTAGAGTTGGGACTGCTTTGGTGGCAATGATGTGTCATATTAGAAACATTCCTGTTTTAACTTGTTGTGAGTCTATTAAGTTCTCCGATAAAGTGCAATTAGATTCAGTAACGACCAATGAGTTGGCTGATGCTGATGATTTAGTTACCGATATAGCCACTAACAGACCACCTCAAAAGAAATCATTCGCATTAGAACAATTCATCAAACAAGCCGAAGCCGAAGCCGAAAAGGAAAAGAACGCAAACAAAGCAAAGCAACAAAAGGGTAAGGGTAATCAAACCCCCGTTAACGAAGAAGGACAAGAGGAGAACTCTGACCCATTGAAGAATTGGCAAGATTTACCTACCTTGAATATTTTAAACATTATGTATGACTTAACTCCACCTGAGTATATAGACAAGGTTATAACAGAATTAGGATCATTGCCTCCATCATCTGTTCCTGTCATCTTAAGAGAGTATAAGAACACATAGTACTTATTATAGAAGTGTATATCTTGTAAAAATATTGACTAATAATAATAATCTTTTTTTTAGGTTCCAAAATTTTTCCCAATCAGCCGCCATCCGCAGTAAAAAAAAATAGAACACACAATCATTTTTGCCACTAGTTACAGAATTTTTCATTTTTTGGTCTCTTTTTGGTCTCTTTTTGGTCTCTTTTTGGCCATACATCAACTAAGAACACTACTTATCATCTAGATATTTACCATATTTGCATAATGGCTGAACATGAATTAGCATTGGTGAATAAAGTTGAATTGCGTATAGCATTAGCTGCAGATGACAATCAATTTGAGCATGCATTAAACCTATATCTTGGACCAGTATTACTTAAATTGGCCAGCCCACATTCCGAAGTGAGAAAGGCAGTACTTAAGATAGTGCAGCATTTGATTCCAAGAATTGCCGCATCTCGAGATATTAAACTTCCTGTGAATGCACTCATTCAACAAGTTAAATCTCCCAATACTAAGGAAAGTGTTGATTCATCCTCGGTACGATTATATTCAACTTTGTTCATAATTCGTGGAATAGACAGATTGACCGACGAAGAAAGAAGACAATTGGTTCCTGAGGTAGTACAAGGCATTCACTCCTATCCCAATGGGATTAGAGCAAGAATGTTCAGTATCCTTTGCAAATTGTTGCAAACATGGAAGGCGCCATTCACGGGAACAGAAGAATATGACAACATGCGAAAAGTTCTTAAATTGGATCAATATCTCCAAGACGAACAATTTTTGACGTTAACCATTAGTAAGTTTTTCTTGATCTTACCGGATAGTGTATTTAGGGCTACCCCTGGTTTGAGTGTTCAGGACAATGCATTTTTCACCTCAGAGGCTGGTGTCACCTACAAAACAAAGGAAGAGATCAACACCACCAAACGCCACCTACTCGAGTTTTTGAAGGCAGGATTTCTAAACGAACAATTGGTATTACCATTGATTGTTGCCTCGGCTGATCCGTTGTCTTCTATTGGCGAGTCTGCAGAAGTGATATTCAAAAAGCTAGGGGTGGATTTTGATAGCATCATCCTCTTTGGAGGAGTTTCATTTGTTGACTATATTGTTGGCTTATTTTTAGGTGGAGATACTCCGCCAGTGGATCTGAATTTACAGCATAGAATTCTTCAAGTATTGGTCAAAAGCAATTCAGTCCGTTCTCATTCCCAGATTTCCAGGATAACTACATTGGCCTTGAACTCCAATAGTGCCAAAGTTCGACAATTGGCAATTGAACTTATTAGCTGGCTCGGTAAAGCAGACACAGCTATAGATGGACTTGAGAAATATAACGAGCAGGTTGCGGTCCAGTTAAAGGATGCTATACTTGGTGAAGGTTGGCCAACTATGGCTGCCCCAGGCCTGTCCAATTATATGGTGAGGTTTAACGACAGGCAGTCTAAGTATGAAGCGTTAGGAAACATATTAAAATCTAATCCAAAACTATTCCATCAAGATTGGTCTTATGTTGAGTTTTTATTTGAGTCTCTTGAAGGCGATTCTGGTGATCTTAGGATTGCAATCCAAGATGCATTATCAGGTTTAACGGTACATTTAGCGGGTTTATCTGAGGAGCAGAAGATTTCCTTAAAAGAATTGTCCAGAAGATACTTGTCATCATCCACTAGGTCAAGTGGTTCTAATGCAGGGGCCTGTCGTTATATGGCAATAAAATATGTGAACTCGGCCTTTCCTTTCCACGACCTGCTTGCCAGATACTTTTCAATTCTTGGTACGGCAAAAGAAAATACCCCCGATACTATTGAAGAAGCGCAGAGTGGTTTACATCCACATTGGTTTAACCTTCGTCAAGCCAACGCTACCCTTGAGTTCAAATCAACTTCCTATTTACTTGGGTACGAGACAAGCGTCATATTTCCATCTTTTGAATCATTTGTAACTACCCTCACGGAAGAAATTGAGGTGGCAAAAGGGATGGGAGAAGGTACAATATTTCAAGCTCTTCCCAAGGCTGTTGAATTTGCAGAACAGATATTGGTGATGGAAGCAGTTAAGGGACATGACACGGTTATTATAGCTGATCAAGACTGGGCTATAAGAGTAGATAAAGCAGTTGAAATGAACGATAAAGTTAGGAATTTGTTAGTTGAGAGGATGAAAGCAGCCGATATTCAACAGTCAATTTTCAAATTGATGTCAGTTTGTGCTGGGGCGCTCACGGGTCAGTTTATTAATTCCACCTCGATATTAAATGATTCGTCGTACGGAACTATTCTTGCCAGGTTACTTTCATTTGCGTCTTCTCCTGCTATCCTGATGATGATCCCAAGAATACAAGATCTTTTTGAGTTATTAGATGCCAAAGTTTTCAATGATGTTGCACTTGGACAAGTGTGTAAAGCAGTGGCGATAATTGCAAGTCATCCCGATAATGACGATGCCAGAGTTGCCGGGTTTTTTTCACAAGTGACATTTGGGGGTGATATCCTGTCACCCAAAATAAAAGGTAGAGTACTAGCGGCCATCTATTTGGTTTCTAGATTAGTATTGAGAGATCGGGTGAATGCCATCCCAAGCGATTTTTTGGAATCTCTTATGAAATGCCTTGAAAATATGTTAAAGGAACCGAACCTTTATTATGTTGCTTTGGATGCCATTTCACAATTGTCTATGTTTGGCGTGTTGGGTCCAATTTTGAATCAAGATTTGTCAGAGTATGTTGACAAGTTTAGAGAGATTTTAACTGCAAAAGTAAAGAAAATTGACGAGCGATCCGTTTTAACACTCGGACACTTGACATTAACAAAAGAAAGGCAAATCACGGAAGACATGACCGACGATGAACAAATTATCTATGACACTCATGTTTCAAAACAGACTGAGTATATTTTTACTTCCAGCGAAGCGCTTGTTTTAGCTACTGCTGGATGGGATTCTAAGTTGCTAGAGAAACAATTAGATATCCAGGGTGAGTCCATCAAGTATATTCCTGGTGATACTTCTCGAGTTGAGGTCCTTTTAAGAATTGTTTTGAAGGCGTGTTCCAATACAAAACCATCTTTGAGACGAGCTGGATGTATTTGGTTATTGTCCTTGGTTCAATATTGTGGACACTTGAATGTCATTAAATCAAAGGCACCAGAGATGCATGTTTCGTTTATGAGATTTTTAGCTGATAAGGATGAATTGATCCAGGAATCAGCTTCGCGGGGTTTGGGATTAGTTTATGAAATGGGTGATGTAGAATTGAAAGATTCTTTAGTTAAATCATTGTTGAAATCATTTACCCAATCGTCCTCCACTGCAAAGCTCACTGCAGGTACTGTCGAAGAAGATACTGAATTATTTGAACCCGATTTGTTGAGAACAAATGAAGGATCGGTTTCTACCTATAAAGATGTCTTGAATTTAGCCCAAGATGTGGGAGATCCAAGTTTGGTGTATAAATTTATGTCGCTTGCAAAGTCATCTACATTATGGTCTTCAAGAAAGGGTATTGCTTTCGGGTTGGAATCGATTTTATCACAAACTTCATTAGACAAATTATTAGCCAATAACCAAAGTCTTTCAGATAGATTGATTCCTAAGTTGTTTAGATATAAATATGATCCAAATGTTGGTGTTTCAAAGTCCATGAATGACATCTGGAATGCACTTGTGAAGGACACTCCTAAAGCGGTGGCTGCCAATTTTGACAAGATATTGTCAGAATTATTAGCGAGCATGGGTAAGAAGGAATGGAGAACTAGACAAGCTAGTAGTGCTGCATTGGGTGATTTATTACAAATGGTTGAATTAGAACAATACGAAAATAACCTCACCGAAATCTGGACCATGAGTTTTAGAGTTATGGATGACATTAAAGAAAGTGTTCGAAAAGAAGGGTTAAAATTAACCAAATCATTAGTAACCAATTTAACTTCATTATTTGAATCTACTCGTGACTCAAACAAAAGAGAAAAGGCGGCTTCAATCTTGCAATTTTTGATACCATTCTTCTTGGGTAATAAAGGGTTATTATCTGACTCACAAGAAATTAGAGATTTTGCATTGGCTACGTTATTGAAGTTGTGTAAGTCTGGTAATAAGGCTATAAAATCCTATGTGCCAGAACTTATTGAAAACTTCATTAATCTTTTCTCGAGTTTAGAACCCCAGTTTGTCAATTACTTGGTTTTGAATGCATCAAAATACAATGTGGACAACAATTTGATTGATGCTACTAGATTGAAAAACGTTGGAAATTCTCCTTTAATGGAAGCGATAGAAAACTTGTTAGGACAATTAGATGAAACAACGTTACCTGATTTTATTCGTCGTTTGGAATCATGTATTAAGAAGAGTGTGGGGTTACCTTCAAAAGTCAGTGGATCGAGAGTTCTTGTCTCGCTAATCATGAACCATTATGAATTGATCAAGCCTTATGGGGATAGATTACTCGAAGTTTCTCTGTCACAAATCAAGGACCGTAATGATACAGTTGCACTGAGTTATGCCGCTGCCCTGGGATATTTGTGTCGTGTTTCCAAAGTTGATACCATTGTCAAGTATTCTGAAAGGATAACCAAAATGTATTTTGAATCAGCTGAAGTTGGGGATGATAGATCAAGAATATTGGCTTCGATTGCTAGTGAATCTATATCGAGATATGCTGGTGATCGTTTTGATATTGTTGCTTCTGCGTTTTTACCATTGGCATATATTGGGAAATTTGATTCTAATGAACAAGTGGTCAACAATTTTGATAAAGAATGGATTGAACATACTAGTGGAAGTAAATCTACTGTCAAATTGTATCTTATTGAAATTATTGATTTTATCAAGAGATATTTGAAATCTAATGAATTTTCCGTTAGGAAAACTTTAGCAAAGGCATTATCTGATTTATGTAATGTTATTGATAATTTAAATCAATTTTCAGATAAAGTGATAGATGAAATTTTGTTATTATTAATAGAGTCAAACAAAGGTAAGTCCTGGGACGGGAAAGAATTGGTATTTGATTCATTGGTTTCATTTGCCATTATGTCAAAATCTTACATTGCCAAACACCAAGAAATTCTTGAAGCAATTAATAAAACTGTGGTTGTTGAAGCCAAGAGAAGAAACAAAGACTATCAAAAGCATGCAATCATAACCTTGGGTAAGTACATCTATGATTTCCATGAAGATGAAGAGGTTGTGCAGGTCTATCGTGAAATCATGAAGAAGGTCTTGAGTGATAAGTATTATCGTGATCATGACGATGATGATGATGATGATGATAGTGATGTGGAAATGGAAGATGCAGTAGAACGTGCCATTAATACTAAAGAGAATATCGAATTGGAAGAAAGTAGATTGATTCATATTCAGAATCTTGCAGATGTGTTTTATACCTCGCCTGAGATCAATGCCGAATTGTTTGAATTCATATTTGAACAATTGATTGGAATTTTTGATTCTCGATTAATTGACAATACCTGGAGGTCAAAGTTGCAAACAACTGAAGTCTACAAGAAGATTTTAACTCAATTGGAAGACAAAACAGTAACTGTAACCCAAAGTGAAATATTATTAAATGCATGGCTGGTTCTAAAAGGAAAATGTTTATCCTTGAAAGAAATTGAGAATGTAAAGATTCAATTCATAAGATTATCGTTCCAATTGGGTAAATTCTTAGACGCATTGAATATGACTGAAAAATCCCAGATTATTAAACACGACCTTGAGCTGTTTAAACAGGTTGAACCCTCGAGCGTTGTGTTGACTGAACTTCAAAAGAGTTAGAGTAGAAACTATTTACACCTATATTTAGATAAATTCATAGAGAGATAACTATAACAACAAGTATAAATTACAGGTGTGGCTTTTCTAAACAAAACTCAAGGTACTATTCTAGAACCCTAATTTATCTACAGTCTACAATATCAAACCAAGTGCATAAACTATTAAACTTGTATATTCTTTAGATGAAATACTACCCTATGCAATATCTCTAACATATGCTATATACCAGGAAAATTTAGTTACCACCTCTCAATCTTAAAACCAAGTGTAAAGTGGATTCCTTTTGGATGTTGTAGTCGGATAAGGTTCTACCATCTTCTAATTGCTTACCAGCGAAAATCAAACGTTGTTGATCTGGTGGAATACCTTCCTTGTCTTGGATCTTAGACTTGACATTGTCAATAGTGTCAGAAGATTCGACTTCTAAGGTGATGGTCTTACCAGTTAAAGTCTTGACGAAGATTTGCATACCACCTCTCAATCTTAAAACCAAGTGTAAAGTGGATTCCTTTTGGATGTTGTAGTCAGATAAGGTTCTACCGTCTTCTAATTGCTTACCAGCGAAAATCAAACGTTGTTGATCTGGTGGAATACCTTCCTTGTCTTGGATTTTAGATTTGACATTGTCAATAGTGTCAGAAGATTCAACTTCTAAGGTGATGGTCTTACCAGTTAAAGTCTTGACAAAGATTTGCATACCACCTCTCAATCTTAAAACCAAGTGTAAAGTGGATTCCTTTTGGATGTTGTAGTCGGATAAGGTTCTACCGTCTTCTAATTGCTTACCAGCGAAAATCAAACGTTGTTGATCTGGTGGAATACCTTCCTTGTCTTGGATTTTAGATTTGACGTTATCGATGGTGTCAGAAGATTCAACTTCTAAGGTAATGGTCTTACCAGTTAAAGTCTTGACGAAGATTTGCATTGTTGTATTAGTGTAGTTATAATATAATTATTAATGAATAATGGATGATGAAAGAAAGAAGGAAAGAAAGAAGAAAATGAAAAAAAAAGAATTTGGGTGGCGATTTCTAATCCCTTTATATACAACGAATTTCTCCTGGTGGTGGTGGCTAGCTGGACTGACTGTGACTGTGTGACACAGGCGATAAAAATGAAACTACTGCAGAAAAATGTCGCATGCACGCCACTCCCACATTCTTCATTACTCCTATTCTTGTTGTTGTTTTTTTGTTCAGCATGCTTCCAACAATACGACTAAAAAAAGAAATTAAATATTATTTAACTATATACAACCTTATCTATGCGACATTCTATATCAGGTGATTGAATTTTGGGTTATTTTTTGGTTTGTTAACTTACACCTCGTGGAATCCTTTCCCAGTTAGGCGAATGTCGTTCTAGATGGAAATATGTTATGCTTTGTGTCATGAAATTGTCAAGTGTTGCATAGTCATTACAATTGAGCGATTAAACAGAGATGGCCTTAGTCCTCGTTTGCAGATAAGACGACACATCCACAGCAGTAGCTCATCTCAAGGCAAAGACCGAATCAACTCAGGGTTCAAAGTGAACAATTGGCATCATATATTCGTAAACTGCCTCATCTCGAAAGGAAATGGCCTCTGCTACGAGATGATACAACTCCCTCCCCCCCCACCTCCAGCGCCCCGTTTCGTAAACAATTAACGAAGTAAATAAATAAATAAATATTTTTGGTCATATATCCATATGAACGACAAAAATCTAAATACTATACAAATAAATAAATATATGACAGTCACCCATTCAATTGGATGACATACATCCATGAATGAATGAATACACACAATCCCCGTATATCACAACAAACCTACCCATGCAATGGCTGCGCCTTGTACCTGGACTTTGGCCTGTTTATAATCCACATTGTAACCCACATTCCAAACAACAACGGTTCCATCTATTTTTGGGAACACACTCCCCTGTGATGCTTTTCTTTTTATATACATGCCTACCACAATCTAAATTTTTTTTTTGTCTTGGCCCGTCCAACTCATTAGAAGATTGGTGACAATTGGTGAGCATTTGGTGTTTTGGGAGAAGTGGGTGGGAACAACGACCTGCCTGGTGATACTGATGAACTAGATGAAAAACGTGGCAATGGAGGTGGTGTAAATTGACGAGACAACTTATCACTCGTTAAGGTATATTCATCAGATGATGACCTTCTTCTTGTGTGACTGTCAATTGGAGAAGTCTGGGTCTGCACTCTTAACAAATCGACTCCATCCAATGAAGTTCTTTTATGTCCTGGAGACAACATATCTGTTCTCAATTTATGTATATTGACTCGATATGTCGACAAATTCTCAGGACATTCGATCAAGGTTGAAATCTTTGACAATTTGTATCGAATGGTCTCATTATACTTCTTGGGATATGACAACTTAACCAATGGTTTGATTAAGGTGGAATATTCGTCAATTAACCAATACATAAATTGTTCAGATCCATTTTGTAATAAATATAATATAACGGTGAATGTCTTCAACAAGCTGAGGTAAGTCTTGTTATCAAAGTCGGGTATCGACAGTTTTGAACTTTTGGGTGGGGAATTAGCTAATGAATTTGATCTCTTTGGAATTTGTGGCTGTGATTGTTTATTCTTACTGCTGCTACTGGAAACAAAAGAAGCAAGTGACGATTCTCTCTTCATTTCATTTGGTCTCTGAGTTGATGCCAGGTAGGTTAATGACTGAGATGACTGTGTACGAGACGATGGTAAATCCTCAGTAGAATCAGTAACCTTTGCTAGGGCCGCCTTCGCTAGTGGTTTCAATCGTTTTCTTAATCCTGAAGTTATCACAGACAAATGTTTCTTATTGAAAGTCAAACTTGCCAATTCTATTAGTTCATGGTTGTAGGGACCTAATGGTTCAGTATTGATGGCTATTATATTGTTAGTAAAAAAAAAAAAATTTTTTTTGCTCAAATAAACAAAAGTGCTGCTATTGTTCCAAGTTCCTTGCTAAGAAAAAAAAGCCTGAGCTAAGAAAAAGAGACAAAGGTCTTACTCTTGGAAGCAGGGGTGTGTGTGTGCTGCAAACATACCATTCTTTATCTTTGATTCTGTTGATGACGTTAGGTTCTTTATTGATTGTATGATACCGTTCGTCATTGTAGTGTTGCTTTAATGAGTGAGTGAATAAATGATTTTTTTTTTTGATAATTTTTAAAGATGGGAATCGGTTTTAAATTTATAACTGATTAATAATAAATATTTTATATAATTAATATCGTGAACTAAATACAACGCTTGTTTACGGTAATTAGTAATATAGTGTGGGGTGGGAAGGGGGGAAGGAGGCAGATGGAGTTGGTTAAGAAAGAACTAAAAAATAGTGAAATGTTGGAAACGGAGATGACGATGAAGTCAAACCATTTATATAATAATAGTCACAATAATAAATGGATGGTGCGGATATTTACTTTAGTTTGAGTTTGTCTGTTTTAGTGACAGTTTGTTTACGGTAAATTTTGTTTTAATTAAGTCGGCTTAATTCGGGAGTCATGCTGGTTTTTATGCGTCGGGCTTCGGCCGGAACGCATATTCGGTTGTATCTACTGAGTTTCAGGTGAAACAAAACATAAAAGACCCTATTGATATAGCAGGTCATAGTGAGTTCATTCCTCTCCGTACGGCTTATTCCGTGATTGATATTGAAGATGAATGACTGACCGCTTACATTTAGGTTTAGGTTTAGGTTTTGAGGCTCCCAACAGGGGAGAAAGAGAGAGAGAAAAACATTATTGTAAAAAAGAAAACCATTTTTTTTTGGAAGTTACCACTGATCGGTCTTTGCTTTTTTTTTGGCTACTACTTTCTTCTTCTCGTCCGTTTGCCGTGTTCCGAAAATTGAGAGCAACCGAAAATTATGCAGAACTTAAATTAAAAAAAAAAAAGCTGAATCATCTTCTTCGGCCGGTCGTTTCTCGATGGCTGGGGTGGGAAGATAAGCAGGAACAGATTATAAAGTTTTAGTAATCCTCGTAGTTGGGAGATGAGGACAATGACAACGCCACTGGCATAACCGTCTCACTTACTATCTTTTAATCAGGGGGAGCGGGGGGGTTTTTGTTGGTACTTTCTTATCGAAATCTGCCAAATTTTAGGTCAAAAAAAAATTATTATGTTCTTTTCTTTGCAAAACTTATAAACGTTTCTTTTCATAAAATAGCAATACTGAAGAGTATTTGTAATCCCAAAGTTCTAATTCGGTTAATGTAAAAATATGTTTGAATTACAAATTGAGATTCAAGTTCTAGTTCTCGCGACTGCCGTAATAGTGCGAATTGACATTTGCCGTTACCTAAGCCTGGTTGAGAAAACAAAACCATCTTGACAAACTCGTCTCCCCTCAACTTCTAAAAAGAACTGTTCCTATATGAATAAGTTTACAAAACCTTCGGTGTGCATATCTATTCGTTTAAATTCAACTTCTTCACCCCTGGGTTCTATGCATCTATATGCCCACCTAAGCGAAAGTCTGCTGTTCAAAGTCAGTTTCACCCAAAAATGAAAGTTATCCCCATGACAAAAAAACTATAACAATGGCCAATCAAACTGTGGTGGTGGTGGTGGTGGTGGGCCATAGAAGTAATAATGAAGGTGGTGGAGCTGAATAGTAGTAATGTTTCCCTAGAAAAAGTGGAGAGCTGACTTAAATGGGTCGTGGAAACTTGCTAATGAAATTTCAAAATTATTGAGCGTGTGCACACACACACACACTCCCACTCAGTCATGTTTTGTTCTCATAAACTGTCTCCCCACTCGGGGCTAAATATACCAAAATGGAACAGTAGTATTACGACATTAACAATGAAAAGACTGTATACAGAACAACAATTGAAATCAAAAAAAAAGACTCCTCTTGCTCTCGATCACCTTCTTCTTCTCATCTTCATTATCATTGTATTTTTTTTTAATCCTATAAATTCCATTTTGAAGACGCTCTTTTTTTTTGTTTTATCAATTTGCCTTCCAATTCATTGATAAATTCTCATTCTCTATCTTTGACCTATCGCTAGGCTGTGATACACCACAACATCCAACTAACAGAACGATTTTAAACGGGGTTCCATTAAGTATTTGGGAGCAAGAAAAATCTGACAAATTTTGTTCCATTCAAATCAAATTTTTATTTTTTTTTACAACCACAACCCTTTCCTGACTACCGTCAGCTTACTGCAAAGACAATCTATCTACTACATTGACCAATAGTCTAGAGAGAGAAAAAGAGAGAGAGTTCACACCATAGGCAATCAAAGACAATACAATCTACAAGACATTCATTTTCCTGTTTCATTATTTAAATTTCTAATTAGTTCAAAAGTTGTCATTTATATACACTCTTTCAAGATGTATTAATTTTGTGCCACCATTACAAATTGCTACAACCAGTTCTACTATCAGTTAAATAAGAAAGATATTTCCTAACAAAAAAAGTATCAGCATCACTACAGACGTAATCCATATTACTTATAGAATACTATTGAAATCATTAGTATCAGTCATTCTCCTCCTCCTCCTCCTCCTCCTCCTCCTGAGCATCATCATACCCTGGAAATAGAAAAATAATCCGTCTGACGTCAAAAAAAAAAAGTTTTGAATTTCCATCGTTCCATTTTTTTTTTTTTGCTTCAGTAAGTAAAAAGTAGAAAAGTACGAAAACATTTCCACTGTTTGAACTAGAGACGAAAAAAGGTTTAAATTATCAGATACAGTCAACCCATATTAATCAAGCGTTACTTTAAAAGAACACGTCTATTCCGTTCATTCATTCATTCATTCTTTTTTTTTTTGAAACACACCAACAACTTCCACTACAAAGATATATTCAATTATTCATCTAGTAACCTTTCCGTCATCATCTCCGCCCCAGTCACACGAGATATCACTGTGCAAAATTTTTTTTTTGTGAAAAGCTTAAAAAAAGAAATTTGTGAAAAGGTCACATATCAAACATATTCATAGAGATCTTCTCCCACTGATATCGTGTCCTCCCCCCCACCCACCACCTCCCGCCATCTTTCATAATAGAATACCCAGGATGACTGAAAGTTGTAAATCTTCAACACGATCTCCGTCGTCATCACCACTAGAATCGCCGTTTTTGTCATCAACCACAACTGAAGATGAATTTGAAGATGGTGAAGACTTTGGAATAATAAAATTTCATAGTACAGATAGTCAAACCAAATCAAAACTAACTAAAGAGGAAGATGATCGCAAGCCGTCATTTAATTACGATTTAGAAATATTCAATTTATGTAAACAATATCTTTCTACCAAGAATCATCATGGATTGGCATTAATTGCAAGACAAAAGGGTATACCGCCTTTTCTTCGATTTAAAGTCTGGCCAATATTATTGAAATATCATCCATTTGTATTAGACCCATTCATTCAACCTGATGCGGATATCATTCGTGAAGCCTCTTCATCAGCAACATCAAAATTAAATTCAAGTTCAAGTAATTCAACTACTAGCAGTAGTGGGTATTCTACCGCAAGCACAAGTTCAAATCCAAGCGATAGTGAATCTGACCTCAATAACAATAGCAATAATGGCACTAGTCAAGATGAATCAGATCCTAAAGAAATTATAAGATCAAAGATAAAACGAGATTTATCGAAATATATTCAACGCTTAAAATATTCACAAACAAAATATATTGTCTCTGAATTAGAACATGAAATACTATCGATATTGGAAAGTTCAATCTTGAGATTTTCGGTTAAATGGGGAAAGATTTTAAAATACGATTCTTCATTAACTTGGATTGCATTAAATTTAGCAGAATGGTTCCCACCAATTCCAAAAACCCCGTGGGTTTTAATGGGTAGAGATCATTCAACTATAAATAACTTGTTGACTGTTAGTTTATTAGATGATTATTCAAATTATATCGATAATATTCCCGATTTGAAGGAATATCTTGAGAATTTAATTTATCATGATGAAAAAATATCAAATATGTCATTTCATGATGTTTATGAACGGTTGGTGTTGGTGCTTTTGCATTGTCCAGAACCAACTCAAAAGAAGAAATCTCAACAACAATCTCAACAACAACCTCAACAACAACCTCAACAACCTCAACAACAATCAGTACAGTTAAATAATTTGGAACCTTTGAAAGTGAATAAAACTACATTACCCATCACCGGTGGAAATATTGAAGAACGAGTTTCATATTTCATATATTGTTTAAGAAAAGTATTACCTGAATTATCCCAATTTTTCCATGAAGAACAAATTCTCACTAAGTTTGGTGGAATGGATGATGAATGGTTAATTTGGTGGCTTAAATTTTGTGGAGCGAAAGTTTGGTCAAGGCATGATCGAGGTAGGATTTGGGATTTATTATTAGGTTGGAGATTGAAAAACCCCAAGCGGGATTTCAATTATTATTATGAGAAATTGAATTATGTCAATAGAAATACCTTGGATAAATTAGGCCCTGATATTTTTTGGTCATTGAGTAATGAAGATGATGATGATGAAGAAGCCGGAGTACTGGATAGTGATTTATTGAGACGCAATTCGTTTAGAGATTTGATTCAGGAATTGAATGATGATTCACATATTTCGAAAGTATCAGAACTTAAGAAAGCGTCTACTTCACCTATAAGTAGCAAAGTGCAACCACAACCCAATTTATCTATTCCATTTTCAAGAATTGATCCTCATATTTCACTTATATTTATTTCTTTGGCATTATTAAAATCAAAGGAAAATTTATTGGTTGAATTGGATCAACATGAAATTAGACAATTGTTATCTCGATTACCTACAAGATCATACAATTATAAACTGAAAAAGAAACACCAATACATCCAACAGCAACAACAACAACTGCAACTGCAACTGCAACTGCAACCAGGACCACCTTCCACGGCATCCTCGTCATTGTCGACTTCTCCAGTGGGAACATCGTCACTGTTTGAACAGCAAAGCAACAGTATAATAATTTCAAATGATTCATCTATTGAAAATCATAAGGTTAATTTTATAGACAATATTATTCAAGAATCGGGAGAATTATGGCGGAAATGGTTATGGCTGGAAATGATTGATGATAGTTAGCACTTATAGTTTCATGTATAGTTTTTCAAATTTTGAGCAACTGTTTTACGATATTTTATACCATGTTGCAATACTTTTCGATTTTTTTTTTTTTTTTTTTTTTTTGCAGTCTCTTCGCGAGTAGCCAAACTCAAAAAAAAAAAAAATATATATCTTGAGATGAGATAAGATATTCATATTCTCTTCTTAACTTTGATACAACAGTTTGAAGTAATAATGTCCGATTTAAGTTCAGATGAGGCTCCCGTGAAGTCTAGAGATGAAACCAAAAAGGAAAAGAAAGCAAGAAAACTTGAAAAGAAAAGTAGCAAATCAAATAAATCAAAGAAGGAACAACAAGATGAATCTTCTCATTCCGAATCAGAACAAGAAGAATCTAAAGAAAATGACGACGATGAATTAGAAATCGATTTGACTGCATCTGTTCCATTATCTAAAAAGCAACAACGTTTATTGAAAAAGGGAAAATTGGATTTGGACAAACTTGCTAAAAAACACCCCATTCCAAAAGCAGCAGATGAAGAAGCCCCTGAACCAGCATCTAAGAAGTCAGAATTTGGAGTCTGGATAGGTAATTTATCATTCGACACAACCAGAGAAGATCTCATCAGATTTATCGTGGGGAAAACTGCACATCTTGAAGATGAGGCATTGCAAAAAGTTGAAGAATCAGAAATCTCTCGTGTGAATATACCTAAGAAAGATGGTAATAAAATCAAAGGGTTTGCCTATGTTGATGTTCCAAGCAATAATCATGTGAATTCTATTGTGGCACTAAGTGAATCTGTTCTTAATGGACGTAAACTATTAATCAAAAATGCCAATTCATTCGAAGGTAGACCAGCAGCAAGTTCTACATCTAGTTTATCTAAAAACCCACCAAGTCGAATTCTTTTCGTTGGGAATTTATCATTCGATACTTCTGAAGATAATTTACAGGAACATTTCCGTCATTGTGGAGATATAGTTAGAATTAGAATGGCTACTTTTGAAGATACTGGGAAATGTAAGGGGTTTGCGTTTATTGATTTCAAAGATGAAACTGGTCCTACCACTGCATTGAAATCTAAATTGGCACAAATGTTAATCAATCGTAAATTAAGATTGGAGTATGGTGAAGATAGATCAAAGAGAACTCCAAACTCGAGAAAGAGAGAAGATGATGTTCAAGAGGGTGAAGTTCGTGAACCTCGTGAACTTCGCGAACCTCGTGTCAGTAGAGAAAGTTACTCTACTCCCGAATATCGTGAACCACCACCACAACAAGAACGAACTGAAAGACCTAAAAAGAGAGTATTCAAGGAAAGAAAGGATGATAGTAACAAGAGAATGAAATCTTCCGTTGCATTAGCAACCGCACAAAGAGCAAGTGCGGCAATCGTTAAATCAACTGGTAAGAAGATTAAATTTGATTAGATTTGTATAGTAGTAAACAAAACATTCATAAAATTAATTCAAAGTATTCACATACAAAAAGTGAAAATCGAATATATACAAACAAACAAAAAAAAAAAAAGAAAATAACATCCAAGAACTAAAGATAAAGGTGTTAAACTTTCTAAAACTAAGACAGGATCTTTTCGAAAAGATCCCTTTCTTTCTCCGCGGCCTTATGCATATCGAATTCGGCACTTGTAATTTCTAAATAGTCTGGGTCATGTTGATGGGTTTCAAATTCATTCTCTGACACAAGTTCATAAACTGATTGCATTTCCCATGAATCTGTGTCACTCAATATGCGTGGAGAACTAGCAGCAGCCGCAACTGGTGTTTCTTTCTTATGGGCTACTTGATAATTATCAGGTGTTCTCGGTTTGGAAGGAGAATTAGCTCCTGGTTTGGAAGGAGAATTAGCTCCTGGTTTGGATGTGGAGATTCTCCTACCTAAAGTTTTCAATTTTTCAGTAAAACCATGTGTGCCATGCTTTTTGAGGGGAGGATCAATAGTTGCATCCTTTGTTTCCGCCGGATTTGAACCGTTTGAGGCAACGTTCTTGTCTTTTGGTAATGAGTCGGGCACAGCATTAGAACTACTTGAAACAACATTCTTATTCACATCAACTACTGCTTCAGCACCACCTGCGGCAGCTTTCTTTCCAGCACTTCCCAACTCTGCTGCAAGCCCTCCGGCTACTCCTGCAACAGCACCTGCTACTGCTCCAGCTGCAATAGCTGCCTTGTTACCACTGCTATTTTTAGATGTTGGTGTATCAATCTCCTTAGATTGAGGGATGGCTCTACTTCCAGAGGAAATATCATTGCTAACCCCTAAAAAAGGACTTGGAGTGTGAGCTACTTCTGGTTGATCCAATTCAATTTTCTTGGTTAATCTTTCAACTTCCAATTCTCTTTCTTGGATTAACTTCTTGATTTCTTCAACCTTGGGATCTTTGATGGTCTCACTGGCCAATCTTGCCTTCTCTTCTCTCAAAGCTCTGATCTTCTTCAAGTTTTCAACTTCTTCAGACAATCTTTGCTTTTGCAAGTTTTCAAAGTCCAATCTTTGACGATAGAATCTTAATTTGGCTTCATGTTCCTGGTTCAATTTTTCAATTTGAAGTAATTTGGCATTTGCAATGTTTTCAGCTTCCTCTCTTTCCAATTCGGCATCTTTTTCACGCTCCTTTTGTAATGCGGCAATTTCGTCCTCTAACTCTTGTTGTTCTAATTTATCCTTAGCAACACGGTCATTGTAGATACGATCATTTTCTGCTCTTTCTTCTTCTAATTTCTTTTGCTCGTCTTCTCTTTTCTTGATTGCTACCCCGATTTGATATTCAGGGTCGTTCTTTTTCATCTCGGCTTCTTCGCGAGCTTGTTGTTGCTCTAATAAGTTCTCCTTGGCTTCCCATTCGGCTTGTTCCTTTTCTAACCTTTCAAGTTCTTCACGCTTCTTTTTTGCAACTCGTTCTTTTTCTTCGGCTTCTTCCACTTCTTGTCTTTCGCGTTCCTCCTTTACTCTTTGCCTTTCAAGCTCTTCTTCGTGCTTTCTAGTTTCATACTCTTGGGTAGTTTCCAACCTCTTACGTTCATGATCTCTAGCTACCTGCTCAGCCATATCACGCTTTTCAGCTTGCCAAGATTGGTACGTTTGTTTAGCTTCGGCAAGTCTATTACCTCTGGCCTCTTTATCGGTGTTTAACAGAGCAATCTTTGCCCCGTATGCTGCTAAAGTGCCTGCTAAGATACCAACTTCAGCCAGTAATGCACCATGCCTTTCCTTCTTTTGGGAAACATTTTCCTTGACTGTTGTGACTTCATCTTCCAATTCCTTCTTCTTAGACAAGTTGGCATTGATAGCTTCATCTTCGGTACTATACTTGGCCTTAAGATCTTCTAATTTGGCAGTTTCTTCATTTAATTGAGCATTCAATTCTTCAATTTGGGTGGATAATTCAGAGTTCTTATTATCCAAGTCTGCTTTCTTCTCTTGTAATTGTTCAATTTCCTGAGTAGTGGTTTCTTGGGTAGTCTTACAGTCTTCTAATTCTTGTTCCTTAGTAGCAACCAATTCCTCGTGGTTCTTAACGAGAGTTTCCTTGTCAGTTTCATGTTGTTCCTTCGCTTTGGTTTCACGATCTTCGTATTCTGTTTTGGCGGTTTCGATTTCTCCTCTAGTCTGTTTTTCAAATTCAGCCGCGGCCAAATCGGCACTCGTCATTAACCTAACCAAGTTAGCAATCTTATCTTCAATTTCTTTATCGAATTTCTCTTGCTTCTTGCCAATCTTCTTTACGTGTTTATCAAACTCAGCTTCTAATTTAGATTCATGCTTCTGAATTTTACCAGCAATGTCTTGTTGTCTTTTGATTTCATCTTCTTCTCTAGTCTTACCTACTTCTTGATTGATAGCTGCGAGGACAGGTGCAACTCTTTTAGCGGCAATATCCAATAATTGTTGTTGTGACATTTTTAAGCCTGAACCTAAGTCGATAACTTTATTTGGATCATCCACTTTACGAGCAATGGAACCAACAGCAGCAGTATTCAAGGCTTCATAACGTTTTAAGATGGCTGGTTTGTCCTTGAATTTATCTAATGTTGCTTGGTTTGGCAACTCGACAGGTTCATATTTTGTTCCTGGCTTAGATGCAATTTCAATTGGAGTTTCCTTGACTTGTTCCTCGATGTTGTCATCGTTTTCAATATTTTCAACTGCCTTCTCATAAGTAGAACTGGATTGATCTGGTATAGCTTCTTCGCCTACCGCTTCACCTTCAATGCCTGATTCGGCAGTCTCGGGAGCTGCCTCTTCTTCAACGGGGGCTTCTTCAACGGGGGTTTCTTCAACGGGAGTTTCTTCAACGGGGGCTTCTTCAACGGGGGTTTCTTCAACGGGGGCTTCTTCAACGGGAGTTTCTTCAACGGGGGCTTCTTCAACTGGTTCCTCGAGATCTTTCACTTCACTGGTTGCTTCGGCATCAGCTTCCCCATCTTCCCCATCTTCCCCATCGGCCTCCTTTGCCAGTTTTTCCTCTTCTGCCTGTTTTTCCTTATCTTCCGCTTCCTTCTTCTTTCTTGCTTCTTCTGCTTCTAACGTTGGATGCTGAGCAAATTTTCCAGGGATTTTTACTTCAAAAATAGCGTTTTCGTCTCTAAGCTTTTTATGGACATTTACTGCTCGCTTCTGATTCTCTCCCTGATTTCTGAATGGCGAAACCCATGTGGATCCCTTAGTCAATGACTTTAATATGGACGATCCCTTAGATTTGGAATCTGCACTCGTACTTGACATCTGTTAATCAATTGATATTTCTACTTAAGTCTTCAATGTATTGAATTGATTGCTGTTCAATTATACAACCCAATAAACAAAAAAAGATGTGTTGACGTTTTTGAAAAAGAACAAGTACAACTAAGGGAGGGGGGGGTAAGACTGAAATTGGCAATCGAGAATTAGAAATTGGGGTGGAACACCGAAAAAAGGGGCTGGTAAAGTAAAAAGTAAAAAGCAAAAAAAAAAAAAAAAAAAAAAAAAAAACGGAATCTGAAATTCGTTCTCTTGATGAAATATCAACATCACTCGATCTAATTGCACAAAAAGAGACTAGGTAAAAGAAATATAGAATTATGTATGACGCAATATGGGGGATATTGATTGTAATGCACTGTTCTGCTCTTGTTTAACAAGGAATCAAATTGCGATTGCCATAGGTAAAAACAAAATACAAAACAAAAAAAACGAGGAATGCAATATTAGCAATCGTTTCTTTAAACTATCACCTACAGGAGCAATTGCTTTTCTTTTTTGCTTCCTTTTATTGCCAATGCATCTCTCCAATTGTCACACACACCCCTTAGATTTCGTTGCTTGGAGGAGACCATCGATCGATTTCTTGGAATCAAGAGAGCAAAGAAAACTCGGTAGAACTATTCCAAGATGGAACAAGTAGTTTATTTCCTATATAGGGGCTAATCGGTCACGTGATGTTATGTTGAAATTTTTTTTTGTTGTTGTTAGACAACATTCTCTTATCAAGTATAACCAACCAGCTGAAGCTCTTGAGACCATGGCCATCTTTGAAGGTGTGTCAGAGTGATAGATCTGTCTGATTAACTGTTCGTTTCATGTAGGCATTGGGGCTACCCACCATAACAAACCCTGTGACTTCTATGACTGCGACTAAAAATCGGCCCAATTGGGAAAAGAGAAAGGGAAAGTAGTTTGAGCGTTGGATATAACCACATTCTCTAATCGTGATTGTAATCTTGTGTGTGTTCATACTGCACTTGCCGGAGATCGCAGTGCAAAGATACGGACAAGGCACGGGTTCTAGTGTTTTTTTATTTTTTTTTGCGCCTGACTTGGGCAAATTCTGGCTTATCCGATAATCTCCATTGTTGGCTGGTGATGTGTGCCGCATTGATTAAAGTTTACCCTACACCCTCGATTCATCACTATCAACACAGCGAGTGAGAGGAACTGCAATAAGTCATTTCAAAGTAAGCATCACTGTTCAAGTTGCGCTTAATGTTTCTGTTGAAGCACTCCATGCCCAACTCGGATAATATGTGAAACGAACCAGAAATGATTCGATTATTGTTCAAATAGTTCATTTTTTTGGGGGGGAGAGGGAGAGGGGAGGGGAGGGGAGGGTGGTTTTTCATACTATTCATGTATATCATTTATACTTAATTGATACTGGTAACATCCATGAGTCAATTTTAACCGAGATAGTGTGCAAGGCGTGCGTTCCACTTCCTTCTCTATTTTTAGGTTATTTTTCTCTCCCTCATAAATTCGCGAGGTGAGTCTGGAAGTGAAGCTTTTGTCTCTCTCTCTTAATCATCCACTCCTTAGAAAAAATTTCTTGAACAGCATTCTTTCTTCATCACCTACCAACCAACCTACCGGCCACAACAGGAAACATAAACTAACCATTCTACCATCTTCCAATAGCCATTCGTATATATATATAGATAGAAATATTTAAACTTTGTTTGTACCGTTTCCCCAAAACACCATCATTCCATTACTGGAGGGGGAAAAAGAAATCGTGAATTTACTCACATTAACAAACTATCATTTGAGTCATTTATCCCAATTTCATTCAATTTGCCATTATTATTTGCATTTAAGTGATTGGCTAACTTATCATTGTACTATATCCCATTGAAATAGTTGACTTGTCTCATTTTCATGAAACTTTTGTGGGAAACTCAATTACCAATATAGACACTCACTTTTTTTTTTGCCTTTTTTAACAACAAACCTTTTTTTTTTTTTTTGGAGGGGAGTTGCAAGTTTTTTGGTCACTGACGTTTACTCATTCATAATCAACATTGAGATGGCGACACTAATTCCAACGGCGAGTTCCTGTCATTCACTTCAACTACCTCCCACTGAGAAAGATGATAGATTGAATTTAAACGTGCGGACAGGTTCTGCATCTACTTTATATAATTCATTAGTATTAACTTATGGTGGACTTACGACGGGGTTAGAATTGACAGACTACACAGTTGCGGAAATCAGAGACATATTCACTAGCAAGATTAATGCATCACCAACCAAGTTCAAAACAATTGACAAATATCTTTCAGGAGAGTTATTTTATTTAAGTTTGATTGAACGTGTGTGGACACGAGTAACGTTTAAAAGTCCAAATACCCCAAGACCAAGTCCCAGGTTACTACATCAATTATGTGCTGTTAATAATTGTATTTATCTATTTGGAGGGTTAGCAATACCGGAAAACACGTACGATGATAAGTTCTTGGTTGCATGTAATGACCTTTGGGAATTTAACCTTGAAAGTAAGTCGTGGACTTGTTTGCATGATGGATCACATTATCAACTGGATAAATGTATACCTTGTCCACGATTTAATCACAAAATGACTCCGATCTGCAGTTTATCATTTGTTAACAGAAAAGATCATTTTGGAATATTTATTGGAGGTGGAAAAGATGAAAACTCAAATTCAATTTATGATAATGTAATATTTGATTTGGTGGAAAAGAAATATGTGGGATCGGAACCTATTCATTTATCTACCACAACAGGAAACCAAACAAAAGATCAACGACATGGCTTAACCAATTTTGTATCTAATGAAGACAATTTCTTGAATCTTGATATTACTAAAAGTATGATTGTGAATTTCGTGGAAGAAGTCGAAGGCCAACAACGAGTAGATGAGAAAGGAAATATCGCTTCTGCGACGACTTCTCAAGAAGAATCGCTTATTGTATATTCACCAACAAAAGATGAAGCTTGCAATCCATTGGTTTCCTTTAAGATGGGTAAACTGGTCAAACACGGTAAAACCCTACCTATACATCGCAAAAAAATGTTTAATAACAGGTCGCAGGCAAATTTAACAATCCCCTTTAATTTAAAGTATCCAACAGGAGGTTTATTTGGTCAGAATATCGTCATCACAGGGTTTTTGGCTAATGATTATGATATTTCCATTTTCATTTATAATAAACCTACAGGTAAATGGTCAAGAATGAATATATTCTGTAATCATGATTATGGAAGTCATAGGTTTTGGGGAGGTTTTGCCTGGCAATCACATCATAAAGTGGTTTTATTAGGGAACTACCTAACTTCGCGTACTACTAGTAGTATCAGGTTTTTCACCCTAATGATCACTGTTGGTCTTCCCATTACCAATATTTTAGCAAGCTCCGAACTTGCTGGAGGTCATTATCATGATGTGGATGGCTCAAGGGTTTATCCTCATAAATCAGAAGATTCGACAGATGAATGTCTGACAAATAGTAGCAGTTCGGGTGATGGAGACTCGCCCGAACCTACGGGTACACACGAGAATCCACTTCAAGACCGAAAACATTCTCTTGCAACAATTAGTAGTGGCAAATCAGCAACTCTGGCCGCAATCAGTTTTAGTGAATACGTCCATTATGCCGCTCCCAAGCAAACTTTTACTACTATCCGTTCAGTATTCCCCCCTGCCGCCATTACATTAGGAGCAAATGCATTTGATAGATACGGGGATTTAGTTTCCGATTTTGAAATTGTGTCATCTAACGGAGATAGAATTCCAGTATGCCTTGTGGTGTTGATGGAAAGATGGGGTAGATATTTTATTTCCTTGTTATCTAGAGGATATGTTCAAGCGGTAGATAAGTTCGAATCCGATCAGGCGGCAGGATTATATGATGGACAAAGATTAAGATCAAAAGCAAGTAATTCAAGTTCAAATTCTAGTAATTCTTCTAATGTTAAAATGAAAATCTCAATCAGTGGATCATCTGTATCTTCGAATGATGCCCCGCCGTCGGAGAAAGCTACCACCCCAGACAAAGATTCCACCCCAGAGAAAGTTACTTCGTCTGCCAAAGAAGAAGAAAGGAAGAAATTGCACTTGTCTATGCGGGTGCCAAGACAAGCAAAAGATGCCCCTCAGTTTAGACTTCCTTTCCAAGAGTCATCGGATACTGATTCACCCATGAATGAAAAATCGGTATCACCCGACCCGGGTCACCGACCAACTTTACCGTCATATTCATCTGCTGTTGATCCTCATCAATTAAACCCAGCTAGAAAGGAATCAGTTAGTTCATTCCAATCAAACAGCAGTTCGTTGTTGACTTCTCATTTACAGGATATCCCGCCGCAACTACCATTACCTTTGGAACCAATACCCGCTGTTCCAGCAACGACTTCGTTTAGGAGTTCATCAAGAAAGAATTCTCAAGATCATAGTTCTCCCAGAGCATCTTTACTTCATACATTGACTGCATTGCGGAATATTCCTACCTCTAGGTCGCCTAGAGAATCTCCATTTGCATCTCCACGTGCATCACTATCAGCCCAAGGAAATACAGGAGGGCCCGGAACAGGAAGTGGTGCTGATTTGCTAAGTTCTCCATTCCCTAACTTAAGACCCAGTCCAGGACGCTCTCCGATTAGTGTTTCTAGGAGAAAGTCTGCTTCGGATAATAGTGACAATGGAAAGTCTCTGGATATGGAAAATGACAATAAACATTCTTCACTTTCCACCACAGATTCAGAGACTCCTTCGACGACCAGAGATAGCAGTCTCACTGAAGAGCATAAAGACTCGGTCGATGATGCGGCTACAATAAGGAATAGAGCTGATAGTCAGAAGTTTGATGATAAATTCTTTGAAAATGCTTTGTTGAATTTTGAAAATATTGAAACAGATAAGTTCAGAATGGAGCCTTCTTTAATTCCAAGAAGGCTTTATATGCCATGGCCAACAGTGACCATTAAGGCCTTCTGTGAATATTTGTATACTGGACAAATTGGGAATAAATGGATTTTGGCCCCAACTGTTTTGGATAACCTATTGCTTGCCAAATTTTTCAGGGTTCCGTTATTATATGATTTAATTAGTGAGGTTCTTTTTGCTATCATTGGTAGAAAGGAAGCATATATTGTTCAAGAAGGAAATAAATTGAAAAAGAAATATTTCCAAATGTTAGAAGAGCTTGGCATGCCAATTGATCCTAATTTTAAGTTTCCTTTGGACGAGTATGAAGGATTCATGGATACTGTAGATGATGGATATTTGGATATAGCCTTACTAAAGAAGACATCGAAGATTCATAAGAATAGTATGGTTTCGACTAAGAGATCAGTATCTAGGGAAGGTCGCAATGATTCGATTGAACAAAGATTGGAAAGTACAAGCTTTTCTCCACCACGCAATACTCCAAGATATATTGATGACGATGATGACGATGATGATGAAATATCAGACGATTCAGGAAGAAGCTCCGATGAAGGTCAAGACTATTCATTAGGTTATCTTGATACTTATGAATTATCAGCTCCTCAGATTGGTCCTAGATCTAGATCTGTTTTTGATAAACATAGTTTCTTACTCCAAGAGCTTAAGCAGGCGGAAGAAGAAGCAGCTGAGAAAGAAAATCAAGACACAGAACAGGAAGATAAGAATGCCAATTATACCCTTGAAGAATTGATTTCCTCGGACTCTCCTATTCCTTCTGATTATTGCATGAGTTTGCTCTTTGAAGCAAGTACGATTGTTAGTGATTTAAAATTAATGTTGAGAGCTTCTAATTTGAAAGCCATGACAAATATTTTGAAAAGCAGTCAACGTGCGATTGAAAATGAGATGGCGGCATTAGAATATCAAAGGGCGATGGTGATGTCAACTAAACGTAATGAACAAAAGGATAAAGAGGCTGCTGCTGCTGCTGTTGCTGCTGCTTCCGCTTCCGTTGCTGCTCATGCTGCTGCTGCTCATGCTTCCGTTGCTGCTCATGCTGCTGCTGCTGTTGGTGCTGCTCTTGGCGGTGCTACTGTTGGTGGTGGTGGTGGTGGTGGTGGTGGTAGTGCTTCTCCTCCTATTGAAATTTCCAGCACGCATACCACTACAACTGAACTTCCAAACGAATCTGAGACAAATAAATCTGATATAGGAGAAGATATGTTGTCTATGAGAGCTCTGCCAGCAATAGACGTTGTTCCAAGTTCCAGCCCTCAAATAAGTAGAAATGCCAGCGAGGCTGACCTAAAATCTATTCCATTGAATCCATCAACCTCAAACAATTCTATACACACCCAGAGAAGTTCCAAGCCACCGCTCTCTAGAAATGGTTCTCATACAAGTTTGCGTGGTCTTGCCAGTTTTACTCCATTCACTAAATCTAAAGTTAAGACTTCGCTGTCGTCCGATCTAACTTTAATAGAGAAACTTAGTCCTGACAAAGGAAACAATGTTCAAGGTAAACAAACATTCCGTGGAGCCATATTATCAAGGAGTGGCACCGCCAAAGCAGAAGAGTATGTTGCTAGTTCAGCATCCTCTATAAAATCTGTAGTTAACCATAGAAAGCATGGGTTTTTCCACCTTGGTCATAGAAAGAAAGAAAATTCCGCAGATGATTCATCATTAGAATCAGGAAAATTGGAAAGAGCTTCATCTCAAGTCAGCATAGGTTCGGGAAATAGTAAAAGCGATTCTACAAGTGCCGGAACTAATACCAGCGGCAAGAGGAAATTTGGATTCACCAGATCAAAGAAATCATCAAATAGTTAATAATTCTTTTTGTATAGACGTTTTATATACAATGATGCCAACGTTTTATTTATTTTAAGAAGCCTCTCTCCATTGTTTGTATTGTAATCAGGCTATTTGCTTACTAATGTGTTCTTTGTTTAGTTTGGGATCCCCCCACCCCCCTCCCCCCCCTCCTTATTTTGAATTTATAAAAGTGCGGCATGGCAAAATGGGTAATATTCGACCGCTAGAGATGCCGAAAATTCTCACGAAACGGCTCATATAAATATTCCCCTATCCACCCCCCGCCCCCACCTACTTCTCGAATTTGACACTGGTCTTCTTTTTACTTCAATTATACCCACAAAACTCCTAGCAATTCAATGCCAGCTCAATTAGAATTTAGAAACAATAAAATCACCTTAAACAATGGAAGTGTTATTCCAGCAATTGGCTTAGGTACTTGGCAACTGGATAACAGACAGGAATTTTATCAGTCTGTCTTACTTGCTTTAAAGAATGGTTATAGGCACATTGATACCGCTGCTTGTTATTTTAACGAGGAATTTATTGGTAAAGCCATTAAGGAATCCGGGGTGCCAAGAGAAGAACTTTTCATCACCACTAAGGTTTGGAATGATAGACATAAGGATGTGGAAAAGGCTCTTGATGAATCCCTTGAAAAATTAGGTGTTGACTATGTAGATTTATACTTATTACATTGGCCAGTTTCCATTGATCCAAAAACCAAGAAACCATATACTGACTGGGATTTTGTTGACACTTATAAGGTTCTTCAAAAATTATATAAAGAGTCAGGAAAAATTAAGGCCCTTGGTGTGTCAAACTTCACCCAGAAAAAATTGGAGAGGTTATTAAGTGATCCTGAAATCGATGTGGTTCCCGCCGTTAATCAAATTGAAGCTCATCCATTATTACCTCAAGAAGAATTGTATAATTATTCAAAGGAAAAGAATATTGTAATTGCAGCTTATTTTCCATTAGGTTCTTCTAACTCTCCATTAATCAAGGATAAGACTGTCCTTGAAATTGCTGACAAGAATGGAGTTGATGCTGGTCAAGTGTTAATTTCATGGGCTGTGCAAAGAAAGACGATCGTACTTCCTAAATCGGTTAAGGAATCAAGAATTATTTCTAACTTGAAGACATTTATCTTGCCAGATGAAGATTTTGAGACTTTAAATAAATTCTCTCAAGTACACGGGGTTCAAAGACTTTGTACCATGACTTACAACAACTTTGATGATTAGATTTATAGAGGTATGTAATATCTCGGTAGAGATTGATGAATACAACACACACACACACACACATTTTTTTTTTTTCAATTAGGACACAGAAACTCCCATAAATGATTCTCTAAGGATTAGTATCTCTAGGGATGCCAATCATGCTTTTCACTCAAGTTTTGAAGGACATTGATGACGCCCGGTAGGTAAATCCAGACCCAAATCGTTTATCAGTTCTAGAAACAATTATTCCGTCGGTTAGATTAGGGCGGCAGTGTATTTAGTTTTTTCTTTTTTTGTCTTTTTGTTTTTGTTGTTGTTGCTTCCCTCTTTATTAAACAACGCACCAAAAGTTTTGTTCAGTTTATTATTATTCTTTATAGAGACTTACAATTGAACATATAATCCTTAAGCGATGTCTACTCAACAGTGGGGCTCGGCTAATGTAACTCCCGATGTGGACGATTTTATCATTGCTGATGACGATGTATCAACACCAACAGCATCAACCGGCAACCCACCTAGTGCTTCCACCTCCACCAACCCACAAGGCTCCGGTTTCAGCACATTCTCCCCTTTCAATTTTGTCCCAAAGGTAGACTTATCATCCACGTTTGCCCCCTTCGCGGCTTCATCTGCTCAGTTGCCTGAGAATACCAAGGTCAAAGAACGTCAGTATACTGGAGGTGACACGTTGGATGAACCAATATTCGCCACGTTAAAACGAGATTTATCACAGATCGGTAGAAGGTTAACTATAGTAATATGGCCAATGCAATTGAAAAAATTGGCCCAGTTGCAACAGACCAGATTCTTGGAATTTGCATCTACAAATGGTATGCAATTGCCTTCACTGATTGCAAATACTCGGATTGTATCTGTATCAGATGAGGAAGATGAAGGTACTACTGGAATTTCAAGTGGGGAATTGATCACTCTGGATAATTTAGAATGGGATCTTTGGGGTCCTTTGATATTTTCATTGACGTATTCTGTTGCTTTGGGTTTATCGGCAAGTAAAAACCAAACCAACCAGGTGTTTTCGGGTAGTTTTGCATTTATTTGGATTTTATATGTCATAAATGGATTGAATGTTCAGTTATTAGGTGGCACGATTTCATTTATGTCTGCAATTAGTGCTATAGGCTATTCTATGTTTCCCATCGTTGTTGGAGAGTTGGTATGTTCATTAGTACTCAAATGGAAGTTTGTGAGATTAATTGTGATGTTGATTTTAAATATATGGAGTATATATGCTGGTATTATGAGTTTGAAATGTTCGGGGGTGTTTCCAGGTAGAGTTTTATTAGCGATTTATCCTGTTGTCCTCTTCTATTCTGTACTTGCTTGGTTAACAGTTATAACTTAAATGTCAAACTTTTTTTTTTTTTATTTATTTATGAATATATAATATATATGTATATATGTATATCTCTAAATCTAGTGTACAATGAAGGGAATTAAAGAAATATTAAATGAATAATAATGCAAAGAATGCAAAAAATGTAGACAACAAGAAATATGAAGATGCATATGAAACATTAGCATTGTTCACAGCAGTACCGTTCGTGGGATTATGTTTGCTGCTTGTGGATATGGTTTTCATAGTGGTGGATGGGAGGGAAGAAGACGATGGTGATGTTCCGCCGGATGGGGTAAGCCCTGATAAAGATGCTGCACTGCTGGAAGATTCTGGTCCCATGGACGATGCTAGTTCGATTGCAGTTACCGTATGGGTTTTAACCACTTTAGATACCGTATTCGATGAAATGGCGGCCCCATCACCCGCCACATCAACATCAAAGGAGACTAAATTAGATTGGGCAAACCCAATTCTTTTTGAATCTAAATCGAAAACAGTATAGAAATTCTTTAAGAAAGCTTGACCTAGCACCCAATGCTCATACTGATCTAACCCTAGGATCTTGGAAGCGCAAAACCCTTTCAAGTCAGGGGAAGTGTACTCTTGGCCTTTAAAGAATGAACTTGGCAAGTCAATGCTGCCAGCACCAATTTCAAATGTAATTTTGGTCTGGTCATTGGCCAAGTCACAGATAAAGGCGAAATTACCATTGCTGTCATTGATATAACCCGAATCTCCAAAGAGTCTCTTGTGAATTTGAACTGCATCATCAAATGGGAACACGATACCGGTAGTTCCCGAATCAATAATGGCTGCTCTTGAATTAGCACCATCAAATGCCTTCATGTTTTTGACCGTGGCGTTAGAAGTGGTAACTTCAGCGATGTCAATTAGCCAATAGTTATTGCTGTTGCTAACAACATCAACATAATGTATTGAATTGGTGCCGGCAAATGTACTAATGTTATTTTCAGCATCATTACCAAATAACATAACTCCACCCAAGTATTGCTTTGAAAGTTGAACGACATTCTTTGATTTGAATTGCACCTTATTTGGAGTTGACAAATATAATGAAAATACTTGTTTATCAATCATCCCACTATTGTGGTATTGGGTGATTAAATTTACATCCGATGATTGGGATGAAATACCCATAACACCGCTTACGTAAAATCCATTAAATATAGAAGGTGAGTTCACCGATAATCCAAGACTGTAATCATTAGCTTGGTAACCTGAAGC
Organism: Hemisphaericaspora lyxosophila; assembly: GCA_030582855.1. Taxonomy (NCBI): domain Eukaryota; kingdom Fungi; phylum Ascomycota; class Pichiomycetes; order Serinales; family Debaryomycetaceae; genus Hemisphaericaspora; species Hemisphaericaspora lyxosophila. Next base: position 67,535 of record JAJMHC010000166.1, read on the forward strand.
ACAATCACCAAAACACATACTAATATTATTGCTTGTCAATGAAATCATTTGCCCTGAGACTATATCATCGGTGTAAGCTATGTTGAAGGAGGAGTTATAATTTACCAGGTTTGGATAATCGAATTTGGTAACTACATTGGAAGAGCATCCGTTATCGGTACATGTTTTGTTATAGATCCAACTTTGTGCACTTCCAGTATCAATCAACAATGGAAACTCTTGCTTGTATGAGACGGCATGGTTCAGTAATGTCAAGTAAGTGTAGTAGATCGAACTTGAACTGTCTGTATATAAAACTTGCAAGTTGTTTAATGAATTGAACACGACGTCAGCAGATCTTGGCTGAACTACCGGATTACGTTTGGCCACTTTTGAAGTCAAGTCGGCTGCTTCGTCACCATGTGATGCAGTAAGGGTTGGCACTCTAAAATCCTTGATTGGTAAAAGAGCATATGTGGTGGATGCTAGGACTGAGACTAAAGCAAGAGAGAGTCTCATGGATGCAGGTTATATGAATGGATATGAATACAATACTGTATTAGATGAGGGGGCGGGGTAGCTCAGTGAT
>JAJMHC010000166.1:68122-93870 GCA_030582855.1 Hemisphaericaspora lyxosophila
AGGGGGGGGGTCGGGGTGGTCGAGGAGGGGGATGAAGGAGGGTGGGTTGGTGTGAGGTTGGATTCGATAAAGTATGAGGAGGTGGTGGTGGTGGTTAGCAAATTGGTTTCAATAAATAATTAAATAAATAAAATAAAATAAAATCTCGTCGGTTAATATAGGCTCCGTTAAAATGGGCTGTCGTTGTCGGTAAATAACTGTATGAAACCCAAAAGGGAATATGTTGCCTTAGAGCAATTTTTTTTTCGAAAGAGAAATCAAAAAAATCGAATCAAAGCGTGATTAAATGACAGGACGATGTATATAAAACGAAAGATACAACCTTGGTATATTCTTGGATGTGTATACCTGTCACAGAGCTTTGAAATTTTAATTTCCTGATTTGGGTTAATTACCAACTACACGTAAAAAAATATGAAGTTCAATTTAACTCAACAATGGAGGCGAGACATCACGGTGAGGTAAATTCTGGTGTCTATTGATACTGGACTACACGGGTCACCCTAATCATTCGCTTCAATAACAATGCTATCAAGGTGCTATTAAAGTGTTACATTGAGAAAATGGGTGCTAAGAAATTTATGTACAACGAACTTAATCGCTTGGTTTACAAACCAGTGGGATATAATTTTAGCTTTTTCGCGTTTTGATTCTTTGAAGTTTATTTTCTTCGGATCAACTACCATCAACAAGAACAATCTTCACCAGGATTTTGCATCTTAACCACACTAGCCAGATAGTAGAACAAGTATATTCTACTCCCCCATTACGTCATCGACATTCTGTAAGGATGTTTACACGATGCAGATTGCCCCGCTAGTATTGATGTTTTTTTTTTCACAACCTTAATTTCTTCCGTTGCAGCATTTTTATCATCCAAACAAGGAAAATTTGACGAGAAGAAAAATTCGGTTAAAGATTACCTTTTTTTTTTTCTTTTCGGTGCTATTTTTAGTTCACCACATACTCTTACACTAGATCGCTTGGGGTCTCCATGTTTTGCAACCTCATATAAACCAAGAAACCGAAACCGAATATGTTTCTGTAAATGGCGTCATTACCAGAAACTGCGTTTGTTCGAGATATTTCTTAAAGTGGTTAGCTTCCATTTTCTAAGTTTTTCCTTGCAAAATGTTTCTCTCATCACAGCAGCTGCTTTCGGGTTTTTTGGTTTATATGCTTTCCAAGATACGAATTCATAGCATTTGTGGCGTGTTGTTTACAAACCATCCAATATGGTGCACCGACGTTGTTTCTTCTATGTTAGCGATGTGGGAACCCAGCTAAGGCCGTCAATTTCACGTCTTTTCCATCTCCCTATTGTTGTCATAGGTGGAAATGTAACCAAGCGTTAAGGGAGGTGGGGGGGCCAACTGTATTTTGTTTTTTTGTTTTTTTTTTGCAGGTTTCTTTTACCATTTACGAGAGGTCGCACGTGATTCCAATCTCATCGCAGCATCTGGAAATTTTTATAAAAAAAAAATTTAGTGCTATAGCTCACTTGGAATTTCATACATTTGGTTGGGAAATTCGTAATGTTACGCATTTTCCAGGATCTGAAAGTATGAAGTTCGAGCCTGTACTATAACAGCATTTAAATTTTGATTTGGCTTAAATGATGAATAAAATGGATGTGAACAATCTCTGAGTATTAACTAACGTTGATACGTGGATTACAAAACCTGCCTTCCTACTGATTTTTTTTTTTTGATTTTTTTTGATTTTGATTTTACTTCTCCATGTATATCTGTGCTTATGTTTCTTCATCCCTAATATAAAAGCCTACAGTACTTCCTTATCTATAAAATCGTGTATTTTTTTTTTCATGTAAACTATTCTTCAAAAAAAAAAACAAAAAAAAACAGTGGATGCAAAAAATCACTCCTACTCTACCTATAAAACTAAAAAGAATTGAAATAACAAAACAAGGAAAATCCAAATCAAACAACATAACAAAAACAATAGCTTATAAATACAGTAAAGGCAATAACAACAGCTCTAATCGACCTTCTTTCCTCTATTTCTTCTTCTCTTTTTTCTTTCCAATTTTGCAATTTCTCTTAAATCATCTTCACTGGGTTCATAAATATGCCAAATAGTGTAATGAGGTAATCCACCAACTTTAAATCCCATTTTCTTTGCCATCTTCCCAAACGCTTCAGTTTCAGCATGATTTAAGAATGTAAATGCTGGGAAATGAACCCCTTGTCTGAAAATCTTCGCTCTAGCTAAAATAGAAACACCACCCACCCCATCTAAATCAACAATCTCTCTTGGGTTACCCGCTGGATCTCTAATGTATGCTAAATGCGCTCTCCAGGTAGGATATTCTGCATATCCTTCGACAATAACATCATCTTCATCTATTGTTTTAGCCAAATCTAATGCCGCGTCTGATTCAATCCATGAATTCAAATCATATGGTTGCTCATTGCCCAAGAAGGTGGGCAATGGTCTCCAAACGTTAGGAACCATGACGTCATAATCATGAGACATCAATTCTTCTATAACATCTCCAGGACAAGTTTCGATATCGGCATCTCTCCAATAAACCCATGAATGGTTTGGTTTTAATGCGCTCGAAGTTAGCCAATTTCTCGCTCTACCCATCAACTTTCTTCTAATACCTTGAACCTTGACCGCGTGTCTATCGCTGAAACCCTGGCCGATAATTTGTCCAAAATCCTTCTTGAAGATAGAAATCGATCTGAAAGGAGTACGGTAATGGGGGTGGTGCTCTGGATTACTGTATGCTTTCTTGACACTTTCCATATATCCGGGTTCCATATATTGTTGGTACAAGTCTGTAGTACCTCTAACTTGTGCTGATTTCTTAGCCTCTTCTTCACGTTTCAATCTATCAACAAGAGTACCATTTTGTAACTCAACAGAATATTGGAAAACTGTTTCCAAAGTTTTGTCATTGGGGGAACAATCAGAAACTAAGAATGCAATATCCACCAACGAATGATCATAAGTCAAATTCATAAGATTGTAGAAAGCCATAGGTAATACATGTTCTGCATTTCTCAATGGCATAAGGAATAATACAATATCACCCTTTTTTGATCCGTCCTTCTGTCCTTGATAATCGTTCAAGTCATAAAGGTCAATGGTATCAGCATATAATTTTTCGGTTTCCATTAAATCACTTAAATCGGCGTCGGGCGAATCAGCAAGATGCTTCTGTTTCTCAACTCCGTCTTTAGTAACCTTATAAAGCTCATAGTCATCATCCTGTGCTGCTACTTTGACAGGTGGTGGGGCTTCTGGTTGTTGTTGTTGTTGTTGTTGGTTGTGGTGAGATGTCGACGACGGCTTTTGCGGTACCCTCGCATCATTGCCAACAATGAATCGAGAATATACTGAATAAAGGAAAATGAGCGATATTAGTGCGTAGAATGTTCGCTTTATCAATACCCTCTTATTATGCTTCCTGGGTGTGAAGCGATTAAATCTAAGATGAAGATGTTAGTAAAACAAGATCAAACTGATAATAGGAAAGAATCGGAATTTATACATACATAGGTAAGTCTGACTTCTTTTTACCATATATATCTGGTGTCATTGTCTATGATACTTAATGGTCTTTCTATATATATATATATATATGCGTTATGATTGAAGGTTGGATAGTTAAGTTTGTCGAAAGTATCCTCTATAGTTTTATGTGGCTTAAGTATTCAACTGTGTGGTCAAAAAAAGTTTTTGAACAAATTTATGTGTTTTCTTTTTTCACTGAAATTTTGTTTTTAATTTTTAATTTTTTTTTAATTTTTAATTTTTTTTTTTTTTATTTGATTTTTTTTTATTTTTAGCTACAAGCACCCACGGTGCTAAGGCCCTTGTGCGTTTTAGGTTACACGCACAAGAGAGATGACCGCGGCAGGTTTTTGTTCATCTGTTTGTCATTTATTTTAAGTTTATTCTACCCAGTATACATAATTTTAAGGTTTAACTTCTTCCAATCCATGTTCTTCTGGCTTGAACCATTCATTTCTCAACGTGTCCCAACATTCTTTTGCAATCGATTTTGCAACTGCTTCATTATCATTGGATCTACCTTCAATGTATAGTTTCAATTTAGGTTCGGTCCCAGATCCTCTACAAGTGAATGCCACTGTGGCATCACCAAACCTGTCGCCGAGTTTTAATTGAGCACTAATCATCTGTGAGTGGGGGTCTGTAGGTAAAATAGGATTGTTATCTTCAGTACTTGAATCAAATCCTATTGTCAAATCTCGCCAGCAAAGCACTTCAAAATCACCAATCTTTGTAGGATAATCTTTCCCGGTATATGATTGTCTCACTTGTTGGAAAATGTGAGTCAATTTTGAAATATTTTCAAATCTATAATACCCATTATACTCCTTAAACCAACCATATTTGGCATAGCCCCTTTCCAACTTTTCAATGGGGTTTAAGTCGCCATTGGCAAACCATTTTTGGTACAATTGGAGCCAAATAATAGCAGCTGAGACTCCATCTTTATCATGAACCAAATTAAACATAAATCCAATTGCTTCTTCATATCCAAATGGAACTTTGTAACCTTGTTTCTCTAAATCGATCGCTTTATTTCCAATCCATTTAAAGCCAGTTAAGGTTTCAGTAAAATGGAATCCCATCTTCTCGGCCATTGCTTGTAAGATTTTGGAAGACACTGTGGAATTGACCAAATATACGTCCTTGAGTGACTCAACTGGGATCAACTCTTCAATATAGTACATTGCAAACAAAAATCCAATTTCATTTCCTGTCAATTGTCTCCATTCGCCCCATCTAGATTCAACAGCAATACTGAATCTGTCTGCGTCTGGATCATTAGCCACCACCAATTTACATCCTGTAGCTTTTGCCTTCTCTATAGCCAACTTTAACGCCCCTTTTTCTTCTGGGTTAGGAAAACTAACAGTGGGGAATTGAGGGTCTGGTTTAGCTTGTTGTTCAACTACCTTCATACCATTGTAATCAAATAAAGCCAAACATTTGTCAAAGATTTCTAAACCAACACCATGCATTGGTGTATAGACGAAATCATAAGTTAATTTATTGTTATAAATTAGTAAGTTTTGAATACTTTGTAAATACTTTTGAGTGACTTTTTCTTTAACTGGGACAATTAATTGCAGTTTGGTTCCAGAAATAAAATTCCCAGTTACATCCCATACTTTATCCCATGGTTGTAAATTTTCTTCAATTGACTTTGCAATATCACTGTCCTGAGGGGGGATAATTTGACACCCATTCAGAAAGTATACTTTATATCCATTATCCTGAGCTGGGTTGTGTGAGGCAGTGATCATCACCCCACCAGAAGCCTTAAATGAGTCAATGGTAAATGGAACCAATGGCGTATGCACATATCCTATGTCAGCGTCATTGTTATTGTCAAATGGAGTGTCTGAGAATGCCAAAGTTTCTTTCGATAAATTCTCCACTGATCCTAAGTAATAAACTTTGAATCCCTTTGTGATGGCAACACTTACCAAAATCTCTGCAAATCTTTGAGAATTAAATCGATGATCATATCCAACTACAATCGAATTGTCTTCACTATTCAAACTAGCCAAATAACTAATCAATCCTTGAGAAGCTTGTAAGATGGTCACATCGTTCATATGGGAAAACCCTGATTCCATTGAAGATCGTAATCCAGCCGTTCCAAAAGCAATCCTACGGGAAAGTTTTGAATCCAAGATATCATATTGTTCATTCTTTTGTAAATGTTGAATTTCTTGTCTTGATTTGGGGTTGATATCAATAGATAACCATGACTCGGCCAATTGGTCTAAGTGTTCTATATGATGTTTTGTAGCACCCATATTTGATAATGGCGCTTGGCTTGTTTTAAGGGGAAAAGAGAAGTGCAAAATTCCCCCTGGTGTTTTTTTTTTTTGATTTTTTTTTTTTTTGCTCTAGATTTGAATGGGGCCGAGTTAGGTGATGGCCAATTTCTAGTTGGCACTTCAAATGGGAACATTCCCGGTCCAATTTGTTGCTTGTAACAACCATGATGTTATAATGGTCTAAAGAAATGAATTCTTATATACATTATACTAATACACAAATTCTAAACTGATAATATATATGTTTCGAAATGATAACCCTTATCATCCAATCCAATGAGTTCTACTTGTTTACCCGCAGCCAAGTCATCTCTGGTGCTTAATAATTGTAAACTTTGCGAACCGTAATCAGTGGGTAATTCTTTAGTCACTCCAGTTGTCCAAGCCTTTGTTTTCTTGTTATATCTCGATATCGAATATTTGGAGTCTACGGCATCAAATGTGAAGATGGTGTTGGAACCAGTATCTATGATGACCCTGCCGTGGCCCAAATTCCCAAGGTCCAATTCATTGGCTTTGGTGCCCGATCTTAAGTCAAACACCTCCACTTTGCCCATGCTTCTATCTTGTGTCAAAACATATAACCAATACCCATTACTGGAAAACCTGGCCCTGCTTGGGTGAAGGTCGGGTTCAAAAGTTGCTAGTTTCAAACCTGAAATAATGCTAAATAGGCCCACTTTTCCTGATTGCTTAGCCGCTATAATTTCTCCATCGACATGGATATCCTCGACGGTGAAGGCTTCGCCTTCCTGGAACTTACGTTCCACTAATATATCGCCAGTGTCGCAAATAATCCATGATTTCTGAGTAGTAACAATGAAAATATCGAGTTTTGGATGCGCCACTATGCTTGTTACATAATCTCGCAAAGAAATCTCACCACCGTTATCAAACTTGACCTTGTTATCTATCACCACAATCATTAATCCGTTGTTTCCATATAGGACATTGGTGATATCGGTTGCTGTAAGGGCTGCTATGTTTTCTTTACTTCTATCCAATCTAAATCTCATCAATTTTTTTTCACACCTAACGGCAACTTGCTTGGTTCTTGGATCAACAAACCAGTCAGGTGCATGAGACTTTTCTCCTAATTCGTATCCAAATACAGGTCCTGGTGTCAATACCAAGTCGTCATTTGGCGAGAATGGAAGTTTAATCTTTCTGGCTTTATGAATTTGAAAAAGTTCATCTCTAGTTCTAGCAATTAGTTCCATGGCATTGGCAGCTTTATCGTTTAATTTAATATTCTGTATCTTTGGAGCCACCACTTCAGCTTCTTTCACTTCAGAAGTACTACTGCTATTATTATTATTATTATTATTATTATTATTATTATTATCCAAAGTCAATGAAGTCGCCAACTTTGCAAGTGCTTCCTTTGCTTCATCTCTCTCTTTAATGGCCTTTGCTGCTACCCTTATGGCCGCATCCTGTCTATATAAAGAAGAACTTAGTTCCTCTCTAGCTTTGGCCAATTGCTTTCTCAAGGTAAACATTTCAAGTACAATTGAATCCCATTCATTCTGGAAACTAGATAAAAGCGAAGGGATAGAAGTCGAGGTAGCTGGATTTGGTGGTACTATGGTGGGATTTGATGGTTTGAGAGTGATTAATTCTTGGATAGTTAATGGATCGTTGGTGATTGGGTCGGTGCCGGAAGTGGCTATATAGTTTTCAATATGTTTTCTTTCAAATATTGCTCCGCTCTTGGGAGATACCACTGGATGCGTCGCTCTTTCTCCTGATATTGAGCATATCATGTTTTAATAATTAACCGTGATTGTTGCTTGGAAGCAAGATTTGGTCGTACAGTGTGGAAATTTTGTGATGATGATGTTTTTTTTTCCATTCCTAGTTGGAAATCTCCATGCGCATTTATATCCGTACCATCACGCTCTCTCTCTCGCTCTCTCTCGTTCTCTCTCTCCACCCCCAGTCCCCACCTCACTGCCACCAAAATGGCAGTCGGTCCAGAGAGGAAAATGCTACATCAATCCACTGACGAACTAGTCGACCATGTGGAAATACTTGATAACAATATCGTGTATATATGTCTAAAGACCTATTAATAAACGAATGAATAAATTAAACCGGAAACATTCCAAAAAATAAATATATAAAGATCGTGAAGGGAATTGAAATATTAAAGAAGGGTCTTTCATTAACAGATATGAAATGCATCTAGTCCTCATCGTCGGATTCCTCTTTTTTGTGTTCATAAGCAGCTTCTGGATGGCCAACCAGTTTATAGTGTTTACGACCAGTTCCAAACATGCCGCAACAATGACCCAACAAGTTGAATATAACCACAAGGACTGCGGCTACAGTTGAACTCCAAGCAAATGCGTAGAAATTTATTGACAAAAATGACTTGATACCAAATTCAGAAACTTGTTTATTGATCAAGTTTCTCACGTGCATATAAGTGGCGGTTGCGATTGCGGCTGCTGTTAATGAAAGAATTGCAATGGCAAATTCAAATACGAAATTTAAAAATGATAAGCAACATTTGTTTGGTGAAATAAAATAGGCCAATATTAAGATAACTGTTGATAAGAATGACGCCACCGCTACTGTTGTCATGATTGCAAATGCAGCTTTTGTTAATGCGTTCAATCTGGTAAGTTCTGTTTGTAAATTCCCCGGCAAGTTTAATTGTTTAGGAGTTATGCTGTCGAGTAACACTTTGATTTCACTCTTTGATTTTACAACCAATTCATTGATTTGTTCAGATTCCGCGTCGACGACAACCCCATCGATAGCACGATTTAATTCCAACTTCATGATATCTATTGGGTCAAAGAAGAATCCTGGAGTTGGTTTGGAACACCATGTATAGTTGACCACACTATTGTCAAAATTATTAATGTACTTGCCTAAATTCGAATCGTATTGTTTTGCAGGTTTAATTAATTGCCCACGACAATATCCCCAAAAACTAACTGAATAGACATCTGCAATTCCTAATTGTTGAGGGGTGACTGTTGCAAGTAGATCAGCGATGGCATCAGGAACAGTGGTGTAATACCCTACTGCTGGTGTGGAAGTGGCATCGTCTTGTGCCCAATCTGGTTGCCATTCTCGTTTGGTAAATTGATTAACATTTATGATTTGTGTGAGATCCAAGTCAGCTAAATGGAAATTTATTAAATAAGCACCAGTAAGAAAGGATTTGTTGGCATACGAGCCAATTAATGCAAAGATCGTTAGTATAGTAGTTGCAATTGAAAGTAATATCAATATTACTCTAAATGCATTGAACATCATGATGAATTTATGGTTTGCAAAGTGATAAGAAAAGAAAAATGTAACATCCATCATTCAAGAAATATGGAAGGATTTCCTTCAGTTTATATAGGGCATGATCTCGGCTAATTTAGTAGGTGGCACAAAATCAAGGGTTTTTTTTTGATTGAGACGTCGTGCCCTTCAAATTTAATTGAATCAAAATTCAAAAGGGGGGGGGGGGATAAGCCAATACTACTATTTTATCTGGTCATTGGGTGGTGGGAGGGGGATTTTCTGTGCTGGCTTGTCGTCAAGAAAACACCCGAAATTTCTCACCATTATTTTTGTGAGTAGAAAATTGCAACCAGCCATTTTTTTTTTCTGGGATTACCTAGGCGCGTGGAATTTATAGTGGAGAGAGACTTTTGTTAAATCATGACGTGACACTTGGAAGTACAACTAATTTAAAAAAAAAATAAACTAATTAAATTAAACCTTACATAATAAGTTACAAATAAAATAAAAAAAAAATGGTACCTGTACATGATTGGGTGTTACAAATATTAGCATACAATAGATAAATAAACATTCTTACTCTTCCAAATCATCAAATCCTTCAAGTAATTCTTGTTCTAATTCACGTTCCAACTCGTCCAATTGAGGGCCAGCATCATCTTCTTCGTCATTTTTAGTCTGCTTTGGTTTCTTGTAGAAGTCATTATCTGCTTCATCTAGCATTTGTCTTTTCTTTGTATATGCTTCCTTGATAAAAGAGTCGTGGTCACTTCCATTACTGATATCTGCACTATTTTCCAAGGGTGCTTTATTATCTAACCCTTTTTCATCTTGTTGTTGTTGTTGTTCTATTATTTCAAGGACAGCTTCTTCCTTATCAGCCACTTCTGCCCCTCTTTCAATAAGTGCGATTTCTTCTTGATCTTCTTCTTCTTCCTCGTCATCATCACCCTCTTCGTCATCACCACCCTCTTCGTCGTCACTCAATCCAGCCAAGAAATCATCAACTTCTTGATTTGCATCGTCCAAGTCATAATCTTCAAGAGATTCATTCGATCCATATCTCCTAATATCCATTAATGAAGGCAGTTCGCGATCCTTGCTTTCTTCCAATACTTTCAAATATTTATCCAAATCCTTGCGTTTAATTTCCCAGGATTGGGGATTGCTTGTATTTATTAAATAACCGTCTTCTTCAACTTTAGTCCAAGTGCTCAAACATGCAAACAACCAATCTGGGTTAACTAATTTGATTGTATCGGGGTATAATTGATGTGCAACTCGGGCCTTAAAAGTTGGGCCCATTTCTTCTGACACATCGCGACATACGACATGGGTCACTTCAGGGTATACTTCGTTGACAACTCTCACTCCAAATTGTTTACACCAGATTACAATGTCTGCTTGTTCGATGGGAATACCTAGTGGGATTATACCTGAAAATAAAATAGTTATACCTACTAATGATTTAGATTTCATATTCGGTATGATTTCAGTTAAATCTGGTTTCATATACTCTTCTGTTGCCTTTTCTAGGAGTCGATAATATTCATGATGAATGTCTACAAGCACTTTGTTTAATGACGATAGTTCGTTATCATCGTCGCATAATAACTTATCTTCTTCATTTTCCTCCTCTTCTTCAACCTCACTAACATGACCATTTTCTCCCTCTTCGTGATGATGATGATGTTGTTGCTGATGATGATGCATTACGTCCAAGTCATGTTGCAATTTGGCTAATGGACGATCGTGTTGCTGCTGTTCGATGTTCTGATTTCTTGATAAAGATTGTTCTAATAGCAAGTTGGTATTATCTTCCCCTCCACCCAATTCGAGAATTCTTTCCACGGGCGAAGAAGCAGGATGTTCCTGTAACTGTTTCTGTTGTTGTTGCTCGAGTTCTTGCTCTTCAAATACATCCTCGGCAGTTTCCTTGATGGGATTCTGTTGAGCTTCTAATTTTGCAATTGATTTTCTCTTTTTTGTAGGGCCAGTGATTTGTCCATTTTTCTTGGGCAAAAAACTTGAATTGATATCACCAATACCAACGAAGAAATCATAAGGGACCACTTTAATCAAATTACTTTCCCATTGCCAAACGTCTCCTCTATCATCTATAATGACAACCATGGATTGATCAACTGGGAAAAGTCTTCGCAAATTCTTGTGGGTTAATGAACCACTTTCATCTCTGCTTAGAATTCTATCACCAAAATATTTACCATTAGGATCAATAATATTGGCAATTGCTAAAGCATAATTTCTAGTAGCCATAGTATAGATGTGCATTTCGTATCTTTTTGAAATTTCATCTAAAAATTCAGCTAGTCCTGGTCTAACTTTGACATAATACCAACATTTAGTGGGAGGTAATTTAGGTCCAGTCCAACCTGGAGGAGCAATCGGATCTTCTTCTAAACAAAATTTCTTGACATTCTTGACCGCAGGATAATTGGGGTTGGCGGGATCCAGTTGCCATTCCCCTACCGTGGGATCAACCGTGGCATGAATAACCGTTTGATCTAAATCTACAACCAAAATTAATTTTTTTTCGGTGCTAAGCCTATCAGTAGTACTTTGTTCTATCTTAGCCGCTTCATCAATACTGATTCTTAAGCCAGTATTGTCATGCGCCATAGAAATGGTAGCTCTATCCTCATAATTATATCCCGAATAGTCCTTTTCATCTTCCAATGCCTTACCACAAAGGGCACATAGCCCTCCATATTGTACGGTATGGGTACATGGTTCCTTTATGGAAAATAATTCCATACCCAGATGAGTAACCTCATCAAGAATTTTAATGTTAATATGATGAATTTCTCCCGCGATTGGGCTTTCAAAAGTACCTATTCGTTCAACTCTAATCTGTGGCGGGGTTTCTTCTTTTGAATTGGGGTCATCTTGATAATCCCAGTATTTATATTTGAATACAGTTTTGTGTTTCTGGACTGTCTCTCCTTCATTGCATAATATAGACGAGATGGTGACCGGGAAGGGTGCAGAAGGAGGAAGTCGGATAGGTGTCAGTTCCGACATGATGGATTGTCTTGCTGTGTAATAAAGGGGCAGGGGGGGAGGTGGGAGGTGGGAGGAGGAGGATGGGTTACGGTATATTGCGAATAATGTTTATAGTAAGCTTTTGCGAGTATTTAAATAATATCTGTATCAGGATAATTGATATGGGTGTTTCAATTGATATATTTGCTTGACAAATTGTATGTGATGATAATAATCTTTTGTGAAATGTCTGGTTTCATAAAGTCCAGTCTTGTTTTTTTTTTTTCTTTTGTCCCTTTTGAACTTTAGTGGGAATTGCGCCTTTTTATACAAAAGTGAGAGAAAAAAAAAAAAGAATTCAATTTGAGTTGGTGGTTGTTTTGGTTTTGGGGGGGGGGTTTGTTTTTTTTTTTTTGCTACCAATTCAGACCTCACTCTTTATCCTTGACTTTATGCGTTGTGGTTATATTATGAGTTTAGACTTGACTATATAGGGATATTTGTAGTAGTGAGCTGCATCTTTATATTGGATAGGGTTTCTCACCCGGTGGTTTATGAGGTCAATGCCTTGAAACGTACTGATATCTCTCTGTTTATTGGAGTTCTTTTCTAGGCACGAGACCCTCCCCAAAAAAAAAAAAGAGCACTTCAAAATTGGAAAGGAACCTAGAGAGAGGGTTTGAACTACATGTTAAAATTATTTCGCTTGGGGACTAAGCGGTGGTACTGATGGGTATATATAGTCTTATCTCATGTGGGTCTTCCTTCCTTGTGGTGGCGATGGACATTAGGCAATGTAAATTCCACAAGTGAAATACCGGGGAAGAAAGCACGCGTGAGAGAACAAACTTCTAGAGATATAGAACATGTTACTTTTTTTTTTTTGCCTCTCCGTATTTAATCCATCCCCCACTATGGAAGTTATCAGGCAAATAGGAGATAGTCATTGTCATTTGAATGCAGAATGTACCAAGGAAGATATTGAGAAGTTTATTGAGATACTTAATAAACATGATGCCAACTACCCAGATTATTTCTTTCATCTAATGACAACTCAGCATATTGACCTAAATTTAATAGACATTTTGCTTTCTCGATTGAACAGGCCTGAGATAATAGTACCTTATTTTGGTATTCACCCTTGGTTTTCTCATCTATTTTCAACTGATGTAGGTGCTTCCTGTTCAATTGAAGAGAAAGCGGCACACTATAGTAACGTGTTGACACCTGAACCAAGTGCCTATTTGTTAGCCTGTTTACCTAATCCAATCAGTTTACATGACCATATGCAACGCATTCGAGAAATAATATCAAAATATCCTAATCTTGTATATGGAATTGGTGAAATTGGATTAGATAAATTGTTCCGAGTTCCAAATAATGGATATCTTGGCAATGTAAAGTTTCCAAATTCGGGACAGCATAAACTATCCCCATCTAGAGTGACTATAAAACATCAATTGTTGGTGTTTGAAAAGCAACTTGAGCTTGCTGATGAGGTTCGAAAACAAATATCTATACATTGTGTAAAGGGGCATGGAGTATTATATGACGAAGTTGTAAAATATCACCACATACCTGCTATTTTATTACATTCGTATACTGGATCCATTGAACAGGCTGGTCATTGGATTAGAACATTCAGCAAATCTACCACCCAAAAGGTATACTTTTCATTATCAAATTGGATCAATGGGGCTGAGAATAAACTAGAAACTCTTGAACAACTCTTACAAATATTGACTGATGACCAGATATTAATTGAGACAGATGTATCCCTTGATAGATACTTCAATGAAAATACGCTGCAAGATTATTTTCATCATCTAATATCAATATTTGAAAAAATTGCCTCTAGAAAGCAAATTGAACCAAATCAAATTCGCCACAATTTATTACACTCAATTGGTATATAAAAAATCATTTACATTAATATATATATATATATAAGAATAGATTCACCCTTGTCTGCTTTACATGTTGGAACATTACTTATAATCTTGACTTGATAATGTCAATGAATTCTGGTTTCAAACTGGCACCACCAACTAAGAAACCATCAACGTTAGCCTTGTCCTTAAACTCAGTAGCATTCTTACCGTTAACAGAACCACCATATAAGATTCTAACCGCAGCGGCTTGTTCAGCACCAATGGTCTTGACCAAGTGTTCTCTAATACCCTTGTGGGTTTCTTCGGCATCTTCTGGAGTAGCAGCTAAACCAGTACCAATAGCCCAAACTGGTTCGTAAGCAACAACAATGTTGGACCAGTCGGAGATGATCTTAGAAGCAGCATCTAATTGTCTAGCACAGACATCTAAAGTGACCCCGGTCTTTCTTTCTTCTAAAGTTTCACCAATACATAAGATAACCGATAATCCAGAATCTAAAGCGAATTTAGTCTTTTCAGCAATAAATTCATCAGATTCCTTAATGATGGTTCTTCTTTCAGAATGACCAGTTAAAGTCCAAGTAGCACCAGTGTCTAAAACTTGTTGTGGGGAAATTTCACCAGTGTAAGCACCGGAAGCCTTAGCGAAAACGTTTTGAGAAGCAACAGCCACGGTCTTTTGGGTATTCTTAGCAACGGCTAAACTCAAGTATGGAGCGGGAGGGGAAATGACAACTTGAACGTTAGCTGGTAAGTCTGCCTTGTTCAAGGTATCAATGATTTGGGTAATTGATTCATTGGTACCGTTCATTTTGAAGTTACCACCGACGAAGAATTGACGAGCCATTTTTAGATGATTATTAGTGTTTGATGTTATACAATTGTCTATTAAACAAGGAATTGAGTTATAGAAAAGAAGAACAAAATCAAAGGGAGAAAGTAATTTTCGGTGGAAATTTGGAAATTTGGAAATTTGGGAAGTTATATAACAGGAGGGAAATTTTTCCACCTCACCACCACTACTATTTACTGCCACTGTTACAAAATTTCATCGGAGTACACAAACAAAAAAAAAAAAATAAAAAAAAAACATCCCTCGGAGGATGATGGTCCTTTTTTTTTTTCCCCCTTACCGTGGTGGACCTGGTGGACCCATCCCTTAAAACTCCGGGGAAGCCTACTTCAATTGACTGGCCACTTTCACATTGTGCTGCAACATGCCGGCGATAGAATTGTCGTATAATTGCAATTTTGCCGCTACCACCTAAAATCACGGGCGAGGGGGGGGGGGCGGCGGGGATCGAATTACTTGGTTGCAGACGGTTAGAAGCGTTTAAAGCGAATCAAGAACTAAAGTTTAACTCCAATGTTGTTGTTATTGTTGTTGTTTTTTTTTTGTATTTTTGTTATATTATATCAAGACAAATTTCAACTATCTATAAAGTATGATTATTATTAATATTCATATTATTAAGATTTGAATTCAATTGTTCTGTACTGTTAGCAACACTTTGGTTATCGTATTTGAATCTTGAAACAAATTTGTCAGTGAATTTGCATTTACTATTTTGATTTTGAATCTTCGTATACATTTCTTGAATGCGTTTGTTTTTCTCCCTAGTTGATGTGATGGCCTTCTTCTGGGCCTTGATAATCAGAGAGACATCCATATCATCAGGGGATAACACGTTATACTTATTACTGCTTATTTCATCCACCACTTCTTTGCAGATTTCCGTGTCGATATCTTCTTCATCAACATCGTCCCAAGTTAACAAAGGAGTCTTCAAGTGGAATTTTGAAGTTTGCAAGTTTTGCTTCATAATTAAATATTGACAATGTGGAATATTCTTTAACGATTCAAAATCTTCAAATGTCCATCTGAACCACTTCATTAAAAACACTCTCGACCAAATACCGTGGCTAACCAAAACTAACACATTTGGAAAATTATCAAACTTGAATTGTCTGAATAAAGATTCATTAAAACTTGAAACCCGATCAAACACATCAGCTGCACTTTCACCATGTGGGATTCGATAAAAAAAGTGACCATAATGGGCACGATCTTCCCAAATCCTTTCCATTTCATCACTGGTGCTTTGGAAATTCCCGAAATCTTGTTCCCTCATTCTTGGCTCTTCCTTAACGGTGAATTCTACCCCAGGTATGTCTTTAATTCCTTCTATAATATTATTACATGTTTGTCTAGTACGCAAGTATGGTGAGGTGTAGAACATTATTGATTTTGGGTTGGGGAGATCTTTGCAATTTCTATTAAATGATTCACTTTCCAAGAAGTTACGCAATACATCACCAGCTGCCAATGCTTGAAAGTGACCTTGCTGAGTTAAGGGAACTAAATGGTTAGGAGTAACCTGATTAACTGTTTTATCGCAATTCCCTTCCGATTCCCCGTGTCTTACTATCAAGATGTACTTGGTTATGTTAATAATGCTGTTGATTGAGAGCACTAACGTTTGCAATTGAACTTACTCTTGGTTTTGCCATTTTCTTCTATAAATGCCCAAAGAATTTAATTATGAACGGTATTAATAATCCTTATTGTATTTTAATTTCGATGGGGACGGGGGAGGCCCTGCCCCCTCCAATTTATATGAGAGAATTTCGCAAAAACACAATGACAAGAAAAGAATGCTGGAGATATACTTTTTTTCTTTTGGTGTAGGTATATATCCGGCTTTATCAAGGAGCCATTATTTTATTTTGTTTGTTTAGACAAACTGGGAATCATCAATCCATACTGCGATGAGGTGGTGGTGGTGGTCATGGTGGTGGTCATGGTGGACATGATATCCTTGAGCCTTACGATGACCCGTACCTTTGCGTTAGCAATAGTAATTCTCAGTGTGGGTTAAAATTATACAAGCAGATTCAAACCGATGGAAGCCAGATCCATAAAAAATATCCAGGAACGAGCTTCCTGGTGCTAATAAGAATATTCAGTCACACCATAAATGTGTCCATCACCTGTTTGAGGGAGAGGGATGGGGGGGTGGTACATTTGGTCCGCCCTGTGTGTACATTACATCTACATTTCCTTATCTTGGGGCTGCTTTTTTGGCATGTTTATTTACATTTATTAATTTTGCAATCAAATTCAAAGTTAATGTATTAAAAAAATATTAATATACAGTAAGAAGATCCATCAGTCCACCTCCTCTCCCCCCTCCATTTAATTATTAAGCAGTCAATTTTCTTTCAATGGCAACACTCTTGGTCAATTCTTCATCGCATTTCTTTAAAATATCATCAGCTAAAACATCAATGGCATGACTGTGTAACATATTGTTAAATCTAGAAGGTTCAGCAGGTAACCTAAACATAGACTTCCATTCTTCGGTATCTAATTCCTTCTCTCCCCTTTTGGCTCTTTCCAAGTTTTCTAATTTTCTTTGTTGTTTCCATTGGGTAATCTTGGACATTTCTTTGTGATGTTGTCTTTGGTAGTAGTTGAAGTTGTTTTGGTCGTAATTGAACGAATCAACTTGACTGTATAAAGATTCCAACAACTGGGCAGTTGAGTTTTGATTAGATGAAAGGTTTAAAATATCAAGGTCCTTTTCGGTACTTGAGACAGCTGGTAAGTTGGATAAGAATAAATCAACCAAAGTTTGATTTTGAATCTTCAAGGTTAATTCATCAAAGATGTTGAAATATGAAAGTTTGTTTTGTTGTAAATCTTTAGATTTCCATCTACCATCTTGATAAACAGTCATGAATCCATTAGATAATCTTAATGCTTTCAAATTAACTTCTTTACCAATGGATGACATGTCATGAATTAAAATAAATGCATTCTTATTTACTAATTGTTGTTGAGCTAAACCATCAATTAATTGAGTAGTAACAAAGTTACCGGAAATAGTAGATTGAAACCAACCTTGGAATTCAACTCCATACCCTAATTTCTTAAAGGTTTCTAATAAATCCTTTTGATATTGACCACCGCTTCTTGATTTGAATGATCCTCCTTCATATTGATCTGGGTATGGGAATGGGAATCCGTGAGTAACATCTATGGTTCCTTCGTCATCTTCAAATCCTAATAACGCACCTGAGAATAAGGATGGATAACTTTCAGATGTATGTCTAAGTAAAGACAATAAAACACTTGATGAGATATGAATAGTGTTGTATTCTTCACTAAAAGAGAGGCTGTTAGTATACCTGTTCCCATCAATGCATAATTCATTTCGAATCATAATGATATGTTTACATACGTTTGTTCAGATGCCATAATTGTCTATAAAAGTTGAAACTCAAGTGTCTTCAAATACTATCCCTCCCTTACTTAAAACCTTCTTGCACAACATGAAAATTTCTCTCCCTCAAAGAACAAAAAAAAAAAAAATTTTTTCCAATCTGATTACGTAATAGATTTGAAATTATTACATAATCGGCTATCTCTCTCTCTCTCTCTGTCTCAAAAAATTTTCACCTTCCAGTTGTTACTCATCCAACGAGCCCTCTTTAATTTTTTTTTTTTTTGTTGTTCCAATCATTTGAATTCCGAACCCTTTTCTTCCTTTTTTTGGTAAAGTAATTGACAATCAACAATGTCTGACGAACAAGTTAATCAAGCTGCCGAACAACTCCAAAAGACCTATTTGGATGATGTTACTGGCGAACAAGTTTCCAAGACTGAATTAAAGAGAAGACAAAAGTTAAGAGCTTTAGAAGCCAAGAAGGCTGAAAAGGCTGCTAAGGCTGCTGCTTCTGCGCCAAAGATCGCCAAAAAGGGTGGTGACGACTTGGCTGACTTAAACCCAGCTCAATATTTCGAAATTAGATCTCGTCAAATCAATGAATTAAGAGACGCCAACAATGCTGATCCAAATGCATTCAATCCATATCCTCACAAGTTCCATGTTTCTACTAGAGTTCCTGAATTCGTTGAAAAGTACAGCCACTTAAAGAGAGGTGAAACCTTAAAGGATGTCACTGTCAGTGTCAGTGGTAGAATTATGGGGAAGAGAGAAGCCGGTTCTAAGTTGAAGTTCTACGTTTTAAAGGGTGATGCTACCGAAGTTCAAATCATGGCTCAAGCTCAAGATGCCGAATCAGTTGAAGCCTTCGAAAAGATGCACGAATACTTGAGAAGAGGTGATATCATTGGTGTTACCGGTTACCCAGGTAAGACTGCTCCAGCTAAGGGTGGTGATGGTGAGCTTTCCGTTTTCGCTACTACGGTTCAATTATTAACTCCATGTTTGCATATGTTACCAACTGAACATTATGGTTTCAAGGATCAGGAAGCTAGATACAGAAAGCGTTACTTGGATTTGATTATGAACAACGCCACCAGAGACCGTTTCAAGGTAAGATCCAAGATTATCTCCTACATTAGAAGATTCTTTGATGAAAGAGATTTCATTGAAGTTGAAACTCCAATCTTGAACGTTATTGCTGGTGGTGCCACCGCCAAGCCGTTCACTACTCATCACAATGACTTAAACATGGGAATGTTTATGAGAATTGCTCCTGAATTATTCTTGAAGGAATTAGTCGTTGGTGGTATGGAAAGAGTCTATGAAATTGGACGTCAATTCAGAAACGAAGGTATTGATATGACCCACAACCCTGAATTCACCACATGTGAATTCTATCAAGCTTATGCTGATGTCTATGACTTGATGGATATGACCGAATTATTGTTCTCCGAAATGGTTAAGGAAATCACTGGTGATTATGTCATCAAATTCAACCCAGATGGCCCAGAAGGTCCAAAGGAAAGTGAATTAAGTATTAACTTTGCTAGACCATGGAAGAGAATCAACATGATTGAAGAATTAGAAAAGTCTTACAATGTCACCTTCCCACCAGGTGACCAATTACACACTGCTGAAACTGGAGAATTCTTAAAGAAGATCTTAATTGACAACAAGTTGGATTGTACCCCTCCATTAACTAACGCTAGAATGTTAGACAAATTGGTTGGTGATTTGGAAGATTCCTCCATCAACCCAACCTTCATCTTTGGTCACCCACAAATGATGTCTCCGTTAGCCAAGAAGGATAGAAATATCCCTGGTTTATGTGAAAGATTCGAAGTGTTTGTTGCTACTAAGGAAATCTGTAATGCTTATACCGAATTGAACGATCCATTTGATCAAAGACAAAGATTCGAAGAACAAGCTAAACAAAAGGCTCAGGGTGATGATGAAGCTCAAATGGTTGATGAAACCTTCTGTAATGCTTTGGAATATGGTTTACCACCAACTGGTGGTTGGGGATGTGGTATCGATAGAATTGCTATGTTTTTGACTAACTCTAACACCATCAGAGAAGTGTTGTTGTTCCCAACCTTAAAGCCTGATGCATTGGTCATCAAGGGTGAAGAAGCCTTCCTTGACTTACAACCTGAACAGCAATAAATTTGCCCTAGATTTTCTATAAAGTTTAGATAAGCTAGTAATATATATATATATATATATAATACATAAAGTTGGATTTTTTTTTTTTTATGTTTTTTTTTCTTTCTTGCCCTTATTCATTACCTTCTTACCAAATCACCTCTTTTTTTCATTTCTAATGCTTTCTTGTATGGTGGTGCTGTTGGCATCTGCACTGGATCCAATGCCAATCTATTCACTTCAAGGGTATAAGTAGCATCGGAATCTACATCATTTATATCACCACATGCAATAAATTTGGCGATTCTTCTTTCTTCGGGATCGGGTAATTCCAAGTATTCTAAGTTTCCAGCCTTTCCAATCTCTGAACCTTCAAAGAATTCTTCCGTGGAGGAGTTTAAGTCCAATTTTGGGTTCCAGCCTGGACGTGGAGTATATCCTAAACAAACTATAAATGCTTCTAATGAAGTACCTCTTGAAGACCTTGGTTTGGCACATATCACCTTTTCGAATAAATAACTTAACTGACTATATAATAAATCGATATCTCTTCCTCTAAAGATTTTTGCAACAAACGCACCTCCGGGTTTTAACAAACATGTAGTTAATTGTAATGCAGATAAGATCAATTGGGCTTGAATATATTCATCTAAATCATGTAATCCGGTGACGTCGGGTGCACCATCACTGCATACGAAATCAGCCGGTTCACCTCCGAATAGATCTAGAATCTTTTGCAATGTCTTGGGATGAGTAATATCGGCCTGGATTGTAGTAACTCCGTCTATGGGTGTCATGGGCTGTAAATCCACAGACACAATAGTTGCATCTCTGTCTTTTAATTCACGAGAAAGTACTTGGGACCAAGAACCAGGGGCAGCACATAAATCAACTACTCGTGATATATCTTTGAATAAATTGAACTCTTCATTTAATTGAAGGAGCTTGAATGCTGACCGGGCTCTCCAACCTTCTTCTTTGGCTCTTCTATAATATAGATCTCTTTTGTCTTTACTAGATTTACCCATGGTGTAGTAGTTTCTAGTCTCGTGCTGTTTTTGGCTTATTGAACAGCTCTTCTCTCCTGGTGATTATCTGAGAAATTTTTATTAGGCGTGTATTGGGGTTAAAATCTTCAAAATCTTCAAAATCTTCAAAACCTTTTCAATGAAAAAAAAAAAAAAAATTTTGTATTGGTAAAATTTTCGACAAGGTTATTAACGACTTCAGTTAAAAATCGGGAGAATAGAACATAATGATAGGACCTAGAATTAGACTTGGAAGTAGTTTGCTCTGCAGGACATTTGCCACTCGTTCATCTGCATTACTTCAACAAGCCAAAACCTTCTCCACCCCTGACGAATATGTTGAAAAGGTCAAACAAGATAAGATTGAACATAAGAAATTTAAAGAAACCTTATTGCAAGGTGAATTTGAATATACTCCAAAGATCTTGAGTCCAAAGGAGGGTAAGGATGCACCAGTTCCTATAAATGTGGAATTATTACAGTATAAACCTTTAAGATTGCCTCAAACTCATGGTGACGAAGTTGCTACTATTGATTTTAGAGGGTTCGAAGAAGACGATTTAATCAGGGCTGGTGAGTTTGCTCTTAGATCAGCGTATTATTTAGGTATACCCACTTCCAAATTAACTACATTAAAGACCGAAAAGAGGTTATATACTGTTATTAAAGCACCATTTGCCATGGCTAAATCAAAGCAGAATTTCCATAGAATTACTTTTAATAAGACCATTACTGCGTATGATGCAAATCCAGAAGTAATTGATTTATGGTTGTCTTATATTAATAGATATAAATTGGAAAAAGTGGAGTATAAAGCTAAGATTGTGTCATATGAAACTTTGACCTATCATGAAGAGCTTAAGAAATTGGATGAATTTAAATTACCTGAAGCATATGAGGGTATTCAAGATCCAATTGCGAAGAAAGTTCAAGAAATACTTCAATCTGATACATTCAAACAGCATCTTTAGGGCGGGGTCATTCATTGTACATATTTAAACCCCCCTTTAATTTGTATATAATAAGACAAATATTAACTATCCATAAACATCCCAATCTTCCTCTTCTTCCTCGGAATCTTCTTCCCTGGCATTTCTGATTTCTTCTTCTATTCTTTTCTTTCTATTCTTTTCGAGATCAAGCAAGTTGGTTCTACACAATGGACAAGTACAATTCATTTGTAGCCAAGGTCCAATACATTCTAAATCAAAAACGTGTCTTGTCCCATTTCCACAGGGTAATCTCACAATCAAGGGATACTTATCCTCTTTAAAGCTATTGGTACAGATTGGACAGCGTGCGTCGTCGTCGTCTTTTATATCCTTGACGTTTATCCTTTCTAAAGTATCTAAGAATTCCAGATTGACACCTTCTTGCCTTTTAGTTGGGTCTCCTAGTGATTCCATCAACGTTTGGGCAAGGTTAGACCCATCTTCGTCACTTAAATGTTGTAAGGCGGAAGTTAGTGCGTCTATGGCATATGCATTCGAAGGAGTGTTTTCGGAGTCTGGTTGTGGGGTGTTTCGTTGGAGAAAGGTATCGATTATAGAAGCCAATGTTTCGTGTTGTCTACCTCGAGTTGATTCGCTCCTGGAAAGGCTGGTACTACTTTCTGAGATATTATGTTCCTCTTGATAAATGGGTTAGTAGTTATTTATTGAAGGGGGGGGGGTGGATTTCAATTCAGTATACTTACGTTGGTAGCTTGTCATTGGGTGTTTGATCTAGTCTGTAAGAGCAAGACCTTGGGATCGGGTGAATTTTTTTATTTTTTTTTTTTGCCGTTAAACTGGTAACTAAGAAAAAAATAGCAACCAGAGCGTAGGAAGTGACAAAGTATGCAACCTAAGTGTTATCAAAGAATCTACAAAAAACGCGCAGTCCTATTCACCTTGTGATGTGTATTCCCAAAATCATCTCCCTTATATAAATAAATAGTGATCTATACGTATATATAAAAACCCAATAAAACCCCAATAAAAACCCAATAAAAGCCCCGTACATCTATAACCAACTCTCGCCCCTTCGTTTATTCTAAATCCTCATTATCTTCCTTTACCCTACTTAGAGAAAAGTAATCCTCTGATGAATGAGCTTTATTCAAGAATAATGGGGTCATGGGAGGATCTTCAGATGGCGTTTGTACCGGACTTAAAATTGGTGAATGGCTTCCATCACGATGCTGGGTCATTACAATGGTGTCATCTTCATCTGCCATTATTTCATTCAAGGATTGTTGTTGTTGTAATTGGCTTTGATAGTGGTGTAAATTTTGTTGCAAATTTATAAATGCTTGGTGTTGTTGTTGTTGTTGTTGCTGTTGTTGCTGTTGTTGCTGTTGTTGCTGTTGTTGTTTGTTGTTGAGCTGTGGCACTATCCTGATGAGCGAATTGCATGGAATGTAACTGAGTTCTACTTGTGTTGTAAGAATTGGTTAATGATCTAGGTGGTGTTTGAGATGTAAGCCAGAATCTTGAAGGTGAGCCACCTATTGACACTGGATCTAAGTTTGGTGAATCGGGTACTGTTTGATTGTGGATGGGATTAGATTGGCCGTTTGATGAATTACTAAGTATATACTCATTATTAAGTTGTAGAGCAGGGGGTGATGTTACTTTTTGGTATGATTGTAAACGTTGTAAATTTAAATTATGGGCAATTGAATTTCTGACAAGCCCACCTGAATTCTTGCGATCTATCGGTGGAATAGGATGAATATGGAATGATGGGCTGAATTTGGGTGAGTCGTGTTGTTGGTTTAATGAAAGTAAAGAAATGCTTGAAGTGGACGGTATTATCCGCCCGTCCATATCCCGACCTTCCGAAGTTGCCAATAATTCCGGTTCTGGGTGATCATCGGTATAGATCTTACCTTGTTGACGGCCATTTTGTAGCTGCTGTTGTTTTTGTAGTGCTTCTTCGTCTTCCGCTCTTTCTATTATTTCATCAAAAACGGAATATGTAGGTTGTCCAAATGAATAACCATCTGATGGACCACTTGAACCTAATA
Organism: Hemisphaericaspora lyxosophila; assembly: GCA_030582855.1. NCBI lineage: Eukaryota > Fungi > Ascomycota > Pichiomycetes > Serinales > Debaryomycetaceae > Hemisphaericaspora > Hemisphaericaspora lyxosophila. Next base: position 92,531 of record JAJMHC010000166.1, read on the forward strand.
ATGAATTCTTTCTAGAGCCACCACCATTGGTGATGTTATTGTCGTTTCCAGCTGAACTATGCATGGATGTCATTGTGTTGTTATTTGCTGTGTTGGATGCACCTAATGATAACCTCTTAATGTGATTATCTATATGCTCATATGACTCCAAAGACATTCTCTTTGAGAAAAAATAGCCCAATGGATAAAGAAAAAAAAAAGAATGGGTGTCAAGGTACGGAAATGCCGAAAAACTGAATCCAGTAAGTAATATGGGGATGGACGAAAAGCTTTTATATGTCCTGTGAATTTTCTTCCGCGGTAGTGTTACTGGTGCTAGGAGTGGTGGTGGTGGTGGTGGTTGTTGTTGTTGTGAAAGTTGTCTAGTACGTATGAGGCGTTTTCTAAATGTCTATAATATATCTATCGTGGCTTCATAAGAAGTGACGAATTCTCTATTTCTCTCTATAACTTTGACAGAGTGGTCTGACTGTCGGTTTGTCGGTTTGTCGGTTTGTCGGTTTGTCGGTTTGTCTGTTTGTCGGTTTGTCTAACTGTGAGCAGTGACTGTGGTTATGCGTCTAGAGAGGGTTCCAGACTTGTTGTGTGGGTAAAGGGTTGTTGAAAAGAATATAGTGGGAGGGGTGAAAACCGTAAAGAAAAATAGGAGAGGTGGGTGAATGCCATAACACCGAAGAAAGAAAATTTTTATTTTTAAACAAACAAAATTTGAATGATTGATTATCAAAAAAAAAAAAATTTCTCTTGTGGGAAAAAAAAAATTAAATAACAATTGATGAATAAAATAGTTAAAAAATAATTGACAGATTGTAGTCATTCTATCCAATCAATTTCTCTTGCGATGCTGGTAGTGCTGCGACCACTACCGCTAGTGCTACTGATGTTACCACGCCCACCACTACTAGAATACACCGTGTCTACTTGGCTTAATTCCACAAGACAACTATTTGCGACATTACCTTGGTTACGAGACTAGATGTATCTTTCCCTAAATTGTTTCTATACTCCAAGAAAAGAAATGACCACAAATGCTAGGAGTAAAATTAACCATTTGGGAAAGTTCATATACTATCTCATGGAATCAGGCTAGAAATGATCTATATATTCAACACTTTATCTGAAAGGGTCTGAAGAATGTATATTCGGCTGGTAGGACACTTGAAACTGACTGCTTTGCATATTTTTATAAGGCGTTACCTGTCTTGCTAATATATTGCTCACTAAGCTGTCTGGTTCAAGAAAAGAGTCATATTTTAGTTCCATGATCATAATGTTTATCTAATTATTCTAATTGGTGTTTCTTTCTTGCTGAATTCCTTTATTTTTTTTTTACCCCCCCC